>CANXYC011430519.1:0-44653 GCA_948193065.1 Aleurites moluccanus
TAATTGAAAAGCTTTCAAGTACTTGAATCTTCAAATATGCTCACCAAAACCATGAGTTTGAGAGTCACTCTCCCCTAAACTTGTAGAGATCTTTCCTATTTATATTAATGTCAAAACATCTTCTTCTACAAAGTGTTGGAAGGATTTTAAATAGTTAAAATTGAATTCACGCACAATTTCCTATACAACCACGCAAAATGTGCACAATCATATTGCACGTGTAAAATTAACATGACCTAACGAAAGTGTTATAAGAATTTATTAATTTTAGATTAAATATCATACTAATAAGTAATAAAAGATTAATAAATAATAAATATTGTTGATTTAAAAAAAATATTAAAATTTAAAATATTTTCAAACTCAAATTTTAAAGTTTATAAAATATATATATGAAATAATTTTCAAAAATTTTAAGAATTTAATATGATAATTTCTTTCAAAAAAAAATAAATTATCAGATTTATATGAATAAGAAAATAAAACATAATAAAAGGCATCTTAAAATATTTTTCCTATCAAAAATAAATAAAGAAACGAAAGTTATAAAAAATAGATAAAAATCCTAAATTGCTAAAATGAATATGTAGATGAAAAAATTTAATCAAAATATATTATTAATCATCGACAGAAATGAGTGATGGATATTTTTATTTTTAAATAGGTCATATTCAAATTTTACAAAATCCATCCTAAATCTGATTTATTGCCATTCATGCTTACTTATTTCTATGGTATGACATCAACAATCTAAGGGAGAGAGAGTATTTTACAGGAAAGAAATATCAATTATGAGTATAATTAAAAAAATAATAATAAACGGAATTTATAAATATCAAAACTTATAAAATAAGTAAAAAATTTATAATCAAAATTTAATATTTACATATTATAAAATGAATTTTCTTTTAATTTTAATATTTCACTTTTTTTTTTGTCTAAATTTCAATATGAAAGTTCTTCAACCAAATAAAATATTAAATTATAATCTTATTAATATTTATATTAATTATGCTCATATAAAATATTTTTTAATTATGCTTCTCACTGAAATATTTTAATAAATTATAATATAAAAAAAATAAATTTGTCTTATCTACCAATTCTTTATTTTCATTGAAGAGTTAGTATATTTTTTTGCAGTGATTTTCTAGATTTTCATAGAATAGAGAAGAAACTCCAACCCCCAATCTATGCGAAAGAATCGGACAACAAAAAATAGCTTTCAATGGTCAAAAAAAAAAAAAATCAAACGGATCCTCACTAAAAGAGCTCACTTCAACCACTATAAATACTGCAACCAAATCCCATTTCAAATCATCAAAACACATCTCATCAAATAATTCACAAACAATAATAAAGAAAAAATAAAAATAAAAATAAAGATGGCAAAGGTTGCAATTTTTGTTTTGGTTCTCGCATTGGTTCTCTTCGTATCAGCTCAATCAGTGATTGGTGAAGAGAGCCCAAGCATATATGAACAAATCGACAAGGAAGCCGAGGAATCAAAGGGGCCCATCAAGGAAGTTGGCACCGGTTCTGCGGAGGGAAACTCCGGTTCTTCAGGAACCCCTGCCAAGGAAGCTGACGGCTCCTCCCAGTCATGGACTTCTTGGGCCGAGAACAAAATAGAGTAAGGATTCGTTTAACGTTATTGAAAATTTTATTAAAAATTATTACATATAAAATTGATATAATGTACGTGTTTTTTGTTTGTATTGTTCTCAGTGGTTTATTGTCAGGAGGCTCGCAACCAACTCCATCTGCAGGACCTGCACAGGCACCCTCTCCATCTGGTGGTTCTGCAAATGCACCCACAGCTTAAAATTTAGCTTATTAATATAACTAGTCCTTCCATTTTTCATAAAAATGTGGAGAAGGATGCTCAGGGTCCAGTTTATTTATTTTTTTTGTACTATAATAATATGTTTCCACTTGAAGCAATAATTTTCAATTAAATTGCTTCACATTAATAAAAAAAAAAATTCGAATTATTCAAAATTGTATGGAAGAATTTGTTTTTGATGTATATTTTACGATGTTTTGCCTGCTTTGGAAATAATCAAATAAAGAAAAAGAAGTAGACATTGACTTCTTTTTTTTTTTTTAATTGGTTGATAAGCTTGTAAGCTCACACTCTCCATGATTGTGAAATTGCCAGTTTGAACATCATCTATATCTAAATTAAAAGAAAAATAGTTGTGTGATTATAAAAGCAGCTTCAAAAAATTGAAATAAAATGGTCTGCTATTAATGTAGAAGCTATTAGTTAATAGTTTAATAGACTGGCTGTTAATACAAAATGAGACAAATTTCATATAAGATGAGTTCCTGCAATCTAATTGACCAAAAACTCTCTCAGAGAAATTGATATAATACAACAAATTAATATTCAAACAATAACAAAGAAATAACAGAATTATAATTAGTGGCTTCAAAAGGAAGAAGGAGATGGAACCAATGGAACTTCAAGATAACCTTCTAACATTTCCAGGACTATTTTCATTGTAGGCCTATTTGAAGGATTTTCTTGACTGCACCAAATAGTTATCATTACCCAATTATACAGCCTATTTTTATCATTTATAGCAATTCTATCATTCTCTACCAAAACATCAACTCTCCCTCCAATATAGAAATCATAACCCAATCAATAAGTATTGCTCTTTCTTTTTCCTCTGCCTCCATTACAACACTTATTCTGTAGCAAATGATTTCTAAAAGCGTCATACCGAAATTGTAAACATCTACTTTTGCTGTTACAGGCACATTCTTGAACCATTCAGGGGCAACGTAGCCTCGAGTTCCTCTTATCATAGTCTTAGTTCTCATTTGATTTGTGAGTAACAATTTTGCCAATACAAGTCTGATATCATTGCTTTAAAATGGTCGTCTAAAAGAATGTTTTGAGGCTTTATATCACAATGAATAATTGGAGTTTCACATTCTATATGCAAGTAAACTGGTCCTCTTGCTATCCCGAAAGCAATTTTGATTTTTGGCTGCAGTCTAGCCTAGGAAGTAAAAAGAGATGACCTGCCAATGTTCAATTGCTCGTGAACTCGTAAATTAAAAGGCGATGAGACCCTTCATCAGAATAGCCAAGCAATCGGACTAAATTCCTGTGATGAGTCTTTCCAATTGCACTCACTTCAGTCTTAAGTTCCCTTTCCCTATCCTGAGCCAGCTTCTCCAATTTCTTGACTGCAATTACATTTCCTGAAGCAGCAGATTTCAGGGCACCTTTATACACTATGCCAAAAGCACCTCTCCCTACAGTTCCATCAGCATTGTGCTTAATTTTGAAAACCATTTTGAACCGATTAGAGTCTTTTCCGGTTGGAGATGCTCTCAAGTCCATGTTTGATTCTTCTCAAGAGCAGCAATTTCTGTAGCTATAGCTACACACCATTTTGGATCCTTTACTACCTGCGAATGAATCTTAGGTTCACTCTGAGTAAGAATAGAAGCAAGAAAAGATTTATGGGTGGTGCTAAAACGATAATAAGAAAGAAAAATGAGCAAGAGATATGGATAACCTGAAGAAACTGATTGAACAGCATATAGAGATGATTGTACTGCTCCAGAACATTTGCGTTCACAATCTTGGAAACTGATTGGACAGCATATAGCTCCAGAACATTTGCGTTCACCTCTCCCTACGTGGCATAAAAGGTGTTTGTGTAGGAACAAGCTGTTCATTGGTGTCAGTTCTGGGTGGAATAATGGGTGTGGAGGTTAGTGGCTCGACAACTTCAGTTGGGGAAAGAATAGTAGTAGGTGAAGGTTCAGTATGTACAATCTGATGGAATGGCTATATTGGCTCATAGGGTATTGTTAATGGGATAACAGTGTCATTGATACTAGCTGAGACTGATTGTGATGAAAGAAAAGGGAATTGGGTTTCATAAAATATGACATCATGATAGACAAATTAAAATTTGTTTAGTTTCTAGATTATAAACTTCACAGCCTTTAATTCCAGGAGGGTAACCGATAAATGCACAAGGCCAAGATCCCTCAGCAAATTTGTCAGAGGTTTTATGATGAACAAAACAAAGACATCAAAAACTTCGTAGATGTGAATATTTACGAGGCTTTGGAAATAATTTTTTTTAAGGACTTTGGCCTGACAATACTTAAGTAGGCATGAGATTTATGAGACAAGTGTAGGTTAAAAACATGCACCTCAAAATTGAATTGGCACTCCAGATTGAAGACGTAATGATGTTCAACTTCTAAAAGATGTCAATGTTTTCTTTGGACAAAATATCATTTTGCTATACATGAAACTTGATTTAAAATGATATTTGTTTTTAAAAAAAAAAAAAAAAATCAAAGGACAAATTAGCTCAGAAGCATTATCATTTATCACCTGTTTAATGGTACAACCAAGTTGATTCTTGATCATAACCAAAAATTAACCATTTACAATTTTCTTTTATATTATTCAAACAATTAAACGACCAGTCATGGGGTTTCCATTTAAAGAGGTAAAATGAGCCTTTATTATTTTTGTTATTATTATATATAGGTCCAAACAATCCGTACCTCTCTCTCTCTATATGTATAACAGGGTGATCGCATATTGAATTGGTGTGATTATACCATTGCAATTCACATATTGTAAATAAATTTTTTTTTCATTCAATCCTATTCACTCGAATTATACGATTTTATATTTTATAGTTTATATTTTTTATTAATTATTATTTTATAAAAAAATAAAACATATTAATATAATTAATCAAAATTTAAAAAATATAAAAAAAATTAATATAATATATCAAATCTTGTGAGTTAAATAAAAATTAAAAAAATAAGAGTTTTTTTTTCTAAATCTAAAATTTTTAAAAAGATATTTAAATATTTATTTTAATAAAATTAAATTATCAAAATATTTCTTAAATTTAATAAAATATGTATCTTACCTTTATTAATTATTATAAGATAATTTTTAGAAGCTAAATTAATCAAAATCAAAATATATAAGTATTATATAAAAAAAATTATTATAAATAAATTAAATTTAAATTAATTTAAATTTTTAATTTGGATTATATATATATATATGAGGTTAGATTGAATTGAATTGAATTGAATTAGATCGGATTGACCGGATTGGACGGTTTATAAACACTCCGTCCATTTGAAAAATTTAAAATTAGAATTGTAATTAAAATTCTTAATTTCAATATTTAACAACTATTTAGAATTTGAATTAAAATTTTAATTATAATTTCATAAAATTATAATATAACTAAAAAAATAATTTCATATTTTTATTTTTAACTTATAAAAATTATAATTTCATAATCACCGTCATCATTCTTTCTCCAATCATCACTCTCTCATCGTCATTGACACCTGAGCACCATCATCACCATTATCTTTAATATCACCACCCACGACGATAGTCCGTCGTGATAAAAATTTGTTAGACTGTTATTATTAATGATGATAAATAAAAATTTGTTAGACTGTTATTATTAATGATGATAATTGATAGGGTTATCACCATTGACAATTTATTATCATTCTACTGTTATTGTTAACGATCCACCGTCACTCTTAATTTTATCATTATTTTTATTGTTATTAATTTTTATTTACTTTAATTTTAATTTTAATTTTTTAAAAAAAGTAAATATTAAAATTACAATTTCAAAACAATTTTAGAAAGTAGAATTCCAATTTTTGGCCCAAACTATTTAGCGACGTCCAAATCATGTCTCCCTCTCTCTCTTCCCCAAAACCCACACTTCGAATTTTCTCTGATTCAGTATAACAATGGGAATAGAGCAGCGACAAACCCAATTAATACAACAATTCGTTCAACGAGCTTCCACTCTAACTGGCTCTTCTCTTTATCCTCTCATCTTGGAAGCCACTTCTCACCCTTCTCTCTTCTCTTTTTCTGAGATTCTTTCCGTTCCCAATCTCATCCAGGTTTTGGTTTCTCTTTTTTTTTTTTAAAAGAAAAAATTTTGAATTTTTCTTGAACCTTTTGCAACAAATTCAAAAATTTGAATGCAGCTTGAAGGAACTGATCATTCTGCGTATCTTCATCTACTTCGCCTGTTTGCTTATGGAACTTGGCACGATTACACGAGTAAATAACATTTTTAGCCTCTAATTACAACTAATTGTTTATTGCTTTATGTTTGAATGTGTTTTTGATGAATTTTAGTATTTGTTTTTTTTTTTAAGGTAATTTAGGTAATATGCCTCAACTGATACCTGATCAACTCATGAAGCTGAAACAACTTACTGTACTCACTCTTGCTGAATCAAACAAGGTACTGGATTTAACATTTTTTCAATTTGGTTTTCTGTTTATTTCATGGATCTTTAGTAATAGATCTTTATTCTTAACTTGTCCTAATTTCTGATTTTCATTAAATGTGGGTGTATCAATTTCTCAATTTTTCATCATGCTTTACTTCTTCTACTCTTTAGTAGAATCACATATACCGACGTGCCCTTATAGCTATGATTTTGTTCTTTGTTTAACTCTCTTCTAGCTTCTCTCCTATGATGCTCTTATGAAGGAGCTGGAGATTTATAACGTGCGTGAACTTGAAGACTTCCTTATCAATGACTGCATATACATGGTAGCTCCTGTTATTTATGTATATTTATTCAGATTAAGTATTTGTTTTGTCTAAAATAATACTGGATGATCATCTAAACGGCTACTTGTACAGGGCATAGTCAAAGGAAAGTTGAATCAATTGCAAAGATGTTTTGAGGTTGAATAATTCTCACTATGAAATATATAACGTTCATTTCATTCCATTAATAAAATGCTTTAACTCAATGCTTAATTCTCTGAGGTTATTCTATTTGTAGGTGCAGTTTGCAGCAGGAAGGGATCTGATAAATGGGCAGCTTGGGAGTATGATAGAGACCCTGAAAAACTGGTATGCTTTAGTTCATATATTGTAGTAAATGCTTTGTCCAAATTATAGTCTCGGCAATGTTTCAGGTCATTCAGTGTTGTTTAGTTATTTGCCAAGTACTAGACTTTTTGTCTATGTCAGACAGAGGCAGGTTTCTGTCTTCTTAAATGGCAATTCACTGTACACCGAATTGAAGTTGTTTATCATTTTTCCAATAATTTCTTAAACAAAACAGCCAACATAACTCATTAATTTAACAATTCCCATTGTCAATCAGCAAGCTACCTAGAGAGGTATCATAAAAACAACATAATTGTAAAAGTATTTCTTACAAGAGAAAACCACTTGCTGAAAAATTTCATTATGTATTGCAGCTAATCCACCTTGCCCCAGCTAACCTTGGAGCCAACTCCAGACTAATATTGTGAATACATGATTGAGTGGTTGGGAATAGAATTTAGCACAATTTTAGCAGACTGACTGGAAATGAATGAAACATTGAAAGCTATCATTTTCATTAAGTTGGAAGATGTCCTTCACATTAAATGAGGCGCCGAAAAAGACAGTGGCCATTAAACTAAAGTTAGATGGACGAGGTGATGGTGATATTTCCTTTGTGTTCTTACACCCAAATATGTCTAATATGGTGAAGTTGGCTAATTTTATTCTTTTTAATATTTTAGGTTTGCATTTCTTAAATTTTCCTAATTAGAGGTCTTCTTATTGAAGAACTTTAGGAGCCATGCTAAATTTGATTTTGGATTAAATAGAAATTGCATTATTGAGATGATATTTTCCTTAATAATGGAACTAAAACCTACTTGGTTACATTTGCTGTTCTATCATTTTTCACAATTCTAGTGTTGGATTGTCCATCTAACCTATGTTTTAGGGATGGACTTACAATGATTATCTTTTTGCATTTTTCTCTGTTGTATTATTTTCATCCTTTGGCCCTTTTCTGGTTGTTGGTTCCTGTGCATGGGTCTACATACTATCCCAGATTTCACATAGCCTGGTCCTTCTTAAACTCTATTTAAGGTGATTCTCATATTAGGGCCATAGGGTATTCTGTCTTCTGCTCTTCTTGGACCTTGACCTTCTTCCATTTACCTCTTTCCCAATTACACACACAAATCATGCTTGTGTATAGTTCATTTTCCTGTGCTCCTTCAACGTTCATATTGTATTACACAAGATTTGACATTTAAATTTCAAATTTAACTGTATTATTTTATGCACGAAGGTGCACACGCTCATGTATATGAGCTTTCTTTTTCTCCTTTTAACTATAAGTGTTCTACTACACTTAGAGGAAGTGTGACAGTTAATTTTTCTTAATTTTCAGGCAAGCCAATTCAGACAATTTGCTTTCCTTGATTCAAGAGAAGATTGAATGGGCTCATAAGATGTATTTGTTGGATAAGAATCATCAGAAGGAAGAACAAGATAGGATTGATGAAGTGAAGAAATCTCTACACTCTGAGGTTAATTGAATTTATTCCTTCTATTGTGAACTTCTTATTGCTTGCACCACCTGCACTTGACTTTCAATATGCTGGCTACTATAAGTACTCAAATTTGTGAGAGGACTATATATGTTCACGTTCCCCAGGTGTGCAGGAGGCACATTCTGGGCTATAATGCTAACTTTTTAAGAAATATTAGTCACATGACAAGTCAAGATAAAGAATTACATGGACTTTACAAGTGCAGAGTGGAAATTATTCTGATATGTTCTTGCTGGTTGCTTCATATGAATGAAACTGTCGTTTCCTCTTTCTTTACTCTTTTGTGGTTCCCATTTTTGCTTCCCATGTGGCATCTGAAGGTGCAAAATTATTCTTAAAAGTGGAGCACAAATCATGGGTAATAGCAAACCACTGAAAGTTGATTATGTTAAATGCTAAACTCATATTTTTTGCATGTGTCAAATAGATCGATTTTAAGGTTATATGAAAATGAAATACAAAATTTCCATCTGAATCTCAAGAATACTCTATAAATGGACAATGGTGAAAAAAATCTGTCTTCCCTTTGTTTTTCAAATTTCTAAGTTATGCTATTTTAGCTTTCTGTTCTATGCATTATTCATACAAAGAGAATTTCTTGTTAAGTGCTAATTCAATAATGTATTGTTTTTGCTGGCAGAAGTCACATTATAAGGGGGGCCATAATTTTGCGGCATATGATGATAGTTTCTATGATTATGATGGAGCAATGATCCAGGATGAGAAATATATAAGATTCAAGAGGTAATCCATTTTACATTTTTTGCATTGCGTATTATGTGTGCTAACTGATTTTCATGTCCTAAACTGCCCTTTTATGTTTACTGGACCTTAGTTGCTGGGGCAAGTTTTGTGTCAACTATAATAGATGGAGTCTTGGAAGGCTAAGTTTCATCTTATGTGATGCTGAACTATTAAAAGCCCACTAAGATAATTTCTTGAACTGTTAGTTATAACCAAACTTGATCGAGGGTGTTGGTGAATTAAAAATTATGTGTAAATCTAAAAGGGATATCACTAGTGTAACTTTCACAGTTTCTTAATCAGAACTTTTTGAATTGATCTAAGCCATTACAGTGACCTGGTAACTTTGCTACTTGTACCATTATCTGGGTCGCACAGTGAATGTGAAACCTAGCTGCTTGATCAGCATCTTTCATCTTTTTCCCTGCTTATCTGGTCTTGATTTGATTAATACCGAACCTGAGGTATAGGTTTAGACTTGGAATAGTAAATCAGATTATTGCATATCCAAGTGATATTTTTTGGCCTGGATCCATACAGGTTATAGATTGGATGTTTTCTATTATCTCTATTTGTATCCCATTGACTATCAATTTGCAGGAGAAGGTCACCAAATATTTCTAGACAAAGCAGGGCAGAACACTTTTGATTGTGCTGGTACTGCAACGGATTTTGCTCATGAAATTTTAGAATTAGATAGAAGTTATCTAGCTTGAGTCGTAGATTGTCATTAGATTTTTCACTTTATTATTTGAATCACGTCTAAATCAGTTCACTGACGTAGCTAAAGTTTATGTGAATTTACTAAAGAAATATTGTAGTTATAGGCTAATAGCACGACTTAAGGATGATCTTATTGTTCTGTTATGGTAATGCAACATAATGTTCTGCTAGTGACAAGCTATGGAAATTTAAAAACAATTGTTTGATTACTAAATTTTGCTTTGAATTTATAATATTTGTACAAAGCTTGTTCTACATGGCTGGTAGGATTTGAGATATTGCTAGCAAAATAGGATAAGTCTCTTGACAGCTTCTTGGTATTTGGTTATGGCAGCTGGTCAGCTGTTGAAAATGACTCCAGTAGAATAATCTGACTGGAATAATGATATTTAATACTATTTATAAACTGAAAATTATTAAATATGATTCTCCCTTTTACAAGAAATGTGGATCTTGTGTGATTGGTGGAAAAGGTTTATAGAACCAAGTATAATTAAATATTAGAAGTTGTTATACATTGCATATAGTGTATATATGCAATATGTAAGAACACATTTATGTAAGATTAACAATTCAAGTATATTGATTTCTACATGATATGTATTTTCTATTACATCATGTCAGATTTACTGTCCACAATCTCAGGTAAATTGAAACTGGAATTTTTTGTCCAATTATAGATGGATCATTTGTCATATTGGATTCATACCTTTAATTTTATTAAAGACAGATCATTTATGCCGAAACTTAAAAATTTATAAATTTATTTGTAATTTAGTCTTTAAGAATTGAACATCAATTAATAGAATGAGGAAGAAATGGTTTTCCAACCAAACTAACTAAATATAATATAATATGATCTCTTTTCTGCTAAAATATTGGATCCACGTAATAGGTCTAGTTGTGATGTAATAAACTTGAGAAGGTTGAAGATTTTCAGTTTGAATCTTATGTTTAATTATGTGTTTTATTTTTTTATATGTTATATTATTTATAAAAAATATTAATTATTAATATAAGTTAAAAAAAAATATGATATATAAAAAAATATAAAATAAGAAACGTGACACATGATTAAACAGAAAATTCAAAGTAAAAAGATTACAATGGGAACGAAGAGCTTGAAAAATGTGGAAACTCGAAATCAAACCTGAGAACAGGGGAGTGGTTAGTAGTTAATAATACAATGGTCAACCTTTACGTTAACCTGCTCTGCCTTTTTGAAAATCGTTGAAAAGTCGGAGTCAAACATTTGAAAGTCAACAAAATGATAGGACAAGGGAGTGCTTGTGGCAGTATCAGTATGGGACCTCGTAACTGTCTTAGCTTGTGCACGTGTGCCTCTTGCCTCTTGCGGTCTTTGCTTTAACGGTTGAAACGATCTGGTTGGCTGTTTTTATGTAGCCCTTTTCTATGGGCAATTGCCAATTGGGCAAATGATCTAATAATATTCATCTAAATTATTACATTTTATTTTTTATATTAAAAGACCACTCAAAAGAGTATTCAACCAATTGAGGTAATGACTTGATTGTAAAACGTATATGTCTCGCCTAATTGATCTAAATATGATTTTAAAAAAATAACATTATTTGTGATACTTAAAAATCAAGTTTATTGTAGAGTAAAATCCAAATAAGTTAGATTTAATAATTGTTAATCCGTACTTTGTGTGGACATTGATTTTGTTACGTATATTAATATGTTGAGTGGAGTGAATTGAGAATTGAATTAAAATAAATAAATTTATTTGAATTTGTAAATAAAATAAAATTTTATAATTTTTAATATTTATTTTCATTAAGTACAGAATCATGTGGTAATCAAATAATAATAAAAAATTTCACTAAATTCATTCAAATTTAACTTTTTAGGCATAAAATTTTTTTTCATACATATAAAATTGACTTATTTTATTCCTAATTTTCATGTCTATTACACTTAATAAGTACATTATGTTATTAATATCATTAATTTTTTTTTATTACGGAGAAAAATAAAATATGAGTTTATTATTATTTATGTATTTATCTTTAATTTATATATTAATTATATTGACCAATTATATATATATATATATATATAATACATTAGGCCATATTTATTGCCACGTAACAAAACCTAAAGACATTTACCAAACCAATTTATGATGATTTTATTGAGTCAAGCGAAATTCGCTCGTGTATGTACCTAGTAAGGACTAAGGACCTAACAATCAATCAATGTGCCAATTTGGTTTGTCTTCATATATTCGGTTTACATTTTCTATCACATGCTAATAGTACCTAATAATATGAGTTCTTGTCTTATATAATCTTATCTTTGTCACCTTAATTATGCAACAGTATATAATTTTCATTAATTAGCTATACTATGTTGACAAATACGAAAATTAAGGAATGATTATGTTTTTAAGCATGTTCAACCAGATCCTATTGCTACAATTTCAAGATGTTGTAAGCTTTTTAAAGAACTGTCCATTTGCCAAAAGAATGTTGGAAATAATCCCCTCAATATTCAAGCTCAAAAATGGACTCCTCCCTCTAGTAGATTCATAAAGTTTAATAATGATGCAGCTCGTAAAAATGAGAGCAGTAGATCAGGATTAGCTGTATTAGGGAGGAATAGTTCAGGGTCAGGTACGGAGCTATTATAGGATCTAGGTTAGGGATAACAGCGAGATGAGTATGGGACAGATATTATCAAACTCGAATTCGTCCCGTCACTTAAATTTATTATCCGTCCTGTCACCTGCCATATTTCAGGTACGAAGCGGGACAGGTATGGGTCGGATATTGCCAAACTCAAACTCACTCTGCCACTTAAATTTATTATCCATTTCGTCACCTGTCATATTTTGAATACGAAGTGGGACAGATAACGGAGAGAAACAGATAAACAGATATATTCGTTTATCCGATTAACTTATATTTAACTCTCTTTTTTTAATATTATTAATATCAATTCGACTGTTAAGAATAATAATACAGGGACTGGAAGGGTATTAGGGTTTTTTAACAATAATAATAATAATAATAATCGGATCGGATATGAGTCGAGTATACTCTAAACTCGAACCCGACCTGAATTCATGACGAATAACAATTTTAATATTTATATCCACCTCGTGATTAAATGAGACGGGTAAAACCTAATCCATTTAGATAGGGGCAAATTGAATATCCATTAGTTGGATAAAATTGTCATCCCTAATTTAGGTGGGCTTGAGCCATACAAACAAAAATAAAAATTTCATTAATTTATAGAAAAAAAATTTATTTGATTTATTTAATTTTAATTTTTTATACAAAATTAATAATCGATCCACTCAAAATTAATTAAAAATATCATTAATTTACAAAAATAAAATAAAATAAAAAGATACTTTGGGTAATAGAATCCATTGTGGATAATATTGTATTAGAGCTGCCTCGTTTTGTTTCTGCAGTGTTTTGTTATGCCCGCAGATCTATGAATTCTACTGCAGATTGGATGGCAAAGAATGTTTGTTAATATTCATGGCCCTTGGATTGGGAGGTTAATCCCCCATCAAGTTTGACTTCCATTTTGTACAGAAAGGCCTTTGGCCTTGGTTTTTAAGTTAATGAGGTTTCAACAGTTTCTAAAAAAATTAAAAATTTAAATTCATAATATTATATATGAAAACAATTACACTATGACTAAACTAAAAGTATTGGACTAAATAAAAATTAAATGTTCAAAAAAGTGTTAAAAAGTTAAAATTAGTTTTTTAAGTATTTATGTTCTCTTGGGCTTTGCCAATATTATTATAGGCAAGCAGATTCGGGTTTGACCCATTCTAATTCTAAATTGTTGTAATAAATTAGAATATTGGAGTTGTATTCCAACTTCACTTTTATGTGGAATTGGTTAACTATTTTAAAGAGAGGAAGATTAATTTGAGTAACTAGAGAAATCTTGAGAGAATATGCACGTAAATGTATAGAATTTCAATTAACATTGCATTTATATATATTTTTTTCAATAGAATCAATTGAAACTAAATTTTCTTTTTAAGTGAGTCTAAAGTATATTTTTATTTTTGATCCATACATTTAAGAATTATCTTCTGGTTATTGATCATAAAAATTAAACATTAATCAATAAAAAAATTAAAAAAAAAAATTGAATAAAACTCTTTTATTAATCAGATTAACTCTCGAATTTTTATTCATATTTCATTATATAGGATTTGGGTTTTAATATTTCAAAACAAAGAATAGTTATTACGATTAATTATAAATTTATTTATTACAATTCTTATTAATAAATGTTAATTAATTAATTTAAAATAAATACTATGATCAAACTGTTATTATTGAATCCAAACTGCCGCCAAAATAATAAAATAAATAAATAAATAAAAAACTAGGGAGCAAGTCAAGGCATTCATCTATCCTGCGTACACAGGATATGTAAACTAATATGAAAACCATCTTCACAAATTATACATAAGAATCTTTTTAAGTTAGTATATATTTATATTACATTCATCTCTTTAATTAATTTTTTAAAAAAAAGAGAGAATTTACATATAATAAAATTCAAAAATTCAAAAAAATAAACTAATAGTCTAACAATATCATGAATACCTCTAGAGTTCTTTTTTAATTGTGCTACATTATATCTATATGATATCATTAAATAAAACAATCTACAAAATGATGAAAATAAAATAAATTTTTTAACTAATTTTTAAGTATAAAATTAATAATAATTATAATTAAATTCCAAAACTCTCATCAACATTGGTGATATAGAGTGAATTCCTATAATCGAGCATACAATGAGTATATAGATACACACCTATAATTTAAGTATCTAATTATAATTATTAATTTATAATTTTATACAGTGAATTAAGTTAATCAAAATAAGTGAAAGAAATGTAATTAATAACACTAAACATTTGAAATTTATCCTTAAAGAATAAAATTTTTCCATTCAAGAAGAAAAATGAATCAAACAACAACAAATTTTGTATTCACAAGCCAAACAGCCACTTCTCTCACTCTCTCTATTCCTTTCTTTTTTTTCTTTTTCACTTCAAAATTTAAGGGAATGATCATTGACATTTTACACCTTCAATCTACAGTATCATTTTCTCTTTTTTTTTTTTTTTTTGCAAAATATTTAGAGCTTAGTATTATTGATTAACCAATAGCTGCTTGCCATGTGTACCTGCTGCCACTTGATATCTAACTGCATTTTCCATTTCTAACCCAGTTTGAGTCACTGTAGTTTTAGTAGCAGCAGTCGTGGTCGCCGTCCGACTGGAGCTCACAGCCTTCTTTCTCCTCTTCGGTGACCCGTTCTCCGACCCCGACGAAGATGAAGAAGAAGGCTCCGGTGATGACCTCTTCGATGTCACTCTTACTGGGTCCGGCTCGCCGGAATTCACCCTCAACGGAAAATTCAACAACGCTCTTGAGCCCCGCATTCTATAAGCAGCACGATCATAAGCCAAAGCTGCATCCTCCGCTGTTTCAAATGTCCCTAACCAAACCCGAGCCCCATTTTTCGCCGGGTCACGAATCTCCGCCGCGAATTTCCCCCATGGCCGCTGTCTAACTCCTCTGTAATGTTTCCCTTTTGCTGGTACCACTGCAGGCGTAGTAGCAACAGCAGCCGCAGACACAGGTGTAGCCTGAGTCTGAATGCTCTCTGGCAGCTGTATTTCGGCAGGAGCTACCCCAATCTCCGGCAAAACCCCAAAATTCTCCTGTGGTTCCAATTTGATCGGAGGGAAATCCGGCTGCAGTTCGGTTTTAAGAGATGGAACCCAACCGACGGTAACTGCATCACGGAGGACGCCATAAAGCAACATATCTTCAGAATCGTCGACTTTGAGTGGCAAATCGCCCCAATTTTCCGACAAACAAGGATACAAGCTACTAAAACTGGAACTCCGACAATAGATAGGAGTAGCACTAGGAACAGCAGCAGGATTATTAGTATTAACAATACTAGAAATAGAAGAATTATTACAAGAAATCATCGGATCCCCAAGTAAATGTCTGCGAACAGATTCAAGAAAAGCAAAATCAGACTCACTAATTGTTTGTCCGTACATTTCTTGAGATAAAATTTTACCAAGAAAAAAAGGTTTTCTTGAGAAACAAACAGAAAGAATTAAAGATTGTGAGGTGTTTGTTGTGTTCTGCTTTCGTTCTGTTTGTATTTTCTTTTTCTTTTTCTGTGAGAAATGATATTTTCGAAGGATTTATAAGGAAAGTGGTGCATGCACTTAATTATTTAATGGTGGGGTTGATTTATTTTTAGGTATATTATTTTAATCGTGATATGAGTTTCTTTGAAGGTTCTTATAAATCACGTGTGAAATTTGAGTGAAAAGGATTGATGACGTCATAAGTGTTAGGGCAGCAATTTGTTGTTTGTCTTTTTGTTTGTTTTTCTGTCCACCTTTTTGATCGCCCGAGTTTTTAAATTCCTCCTCCTTTTTTTTTTTTTTAAGTTAATTACTATTTTTCCGTCTATAATACATTAATTTTTTTTTTATTTTTAAAAATATATTAAATAATTTCACAATATATTATTAGAGTTAAAAAAAAATACATTTTCATACTTTTTTTAACAAATTTTAAAATAAAAATATTTTTTATTTTATTTTTAAAAAAATAAAAAATAATATTTTTACTTTTTATTTTTAAATTTATCAAAAATAATATGAAAATATTTATTTGTATTAAAAAATTTAAGAAGAAATTAAATTATTTTTTCAAAATAGAAAATAACAAATAAAAAATATTTTTATTTATTTTTTATTTTTATATTTGTCAAAAAATATAAAAATAATTTTTTTAATCCTAATAAATATTTTTTAAAGAAAAAATATAATGCAATTAATTAAAAATAAATGATAAGGATATTATTATTTTTTTTATTGTCCTTGTTAACTATTTTAAAATTGACTAATAGTAAAATTGGATGGAATAGAGTATTAGTGTAATGGGACATTCGTCATAAGAAATTGGTGTATTTTTTAAAGATTATGAGAACTTAATATATTGTATTATTTTATAAGGAAAAATAATAATTAACTTTTTTTATCAATTTTTCTACTGAGTGTCATGTTTCAAATAAAGTATAATTATAAATAGTTATGTTAAACAAATAAATAAAATTTATAAAAAATGAATTATATGCTAAAAATACGAAATATTAATAAAATTATATTTTATTACAATTATTATCATTTAAATGATAATCAGAATTCTTATTTTTTACTCATTTATTTTATGATTAAATTTATTTATTTAATATTGTCTGAATTTTTAAATTTTTAAATAAATTTTAAAGAGATTCATTAGAAAAATTATTTTTTATTCATTTTATTTTGTTTGATTAATTATACTATGATGATGAAAAGCCATTGACTTTCAATAAAATTTGGAGTGCTTAATTAGGGTAAGAAAGAAGAAGAAGAGTAATTTGAGTTAAATTATTCATAAATAAGATTAAATGTCAAATTAAGATGAAAAATCAATAAGAAAGAGATTAAGTTGTCGTTACAAGTTACTTATTCCTATAGTTCAAGAAAGAAAATCAAGACTTAACTTCAATAATGAAAAAAAAAATGGTTGGGTTATTCAATTGGGTTGGTAATTGCGGACTTAAATACCCATTTTGTCAAAGCTTATGTAAAAAAGTTTGGTGATATTGATTAACATTTAAAATAAATGCAGCCTCAAAAGTTTATATAATTGCATACCACATATCAATAGATGTTCTATAAATTTCAAGGATTAATTTAACTAATAAGAGAGTTTATTATTTTATATTTATTTTTCAATATTATATCATAAATAATATTTTTTTTTATTTATAAATATTTTAATTTTGATATGAATATTTTATTTTTGACTTAATTCGGTGTATCACAATAATATTAAATAAAAAAATTATAATTGATATTTTAAATAACATATGTCAATGAATTCTTAATCTAATAGCATACATTACCCAAATAAAATTATGGAATCATAAGTCTCACCTTTTTTGTTCTATTATACCGTAGTTAGTATCTCGATTTGTAGAGTAATTACGTAGTAGTAATTAGTAATTAATTTAATTACTAATTAGTTACTCTGATGTGCTTATGAATTATAACTAAATAGATCTACCAATTAGTTATTCTGATGTGCTCATGAATTATAACTAAATTTAAAATTTTTAAAATTTTTAAAAATTCATTGATCTATAATTTTTTTTTACAAATTAGTTGGAACTCATTGCTCGGTACACCAACATATCTATTATAACACAAATAAAATGGAATAAATGACATCATTTAATTGAATATTAAACCAAACGTTAAAACTCAATTAATGAGAAATATATTTATTTTGTGAATCGAATTATAAATCTTAAGTTACGAACAAAATTTCAAATCAGATGGATTGAATCTTTAAAAAATTTATATATATTTTTTTTTAATTTTGATACAATTTATGAATGTCTTATGAGATTTAAAAAAGCAAATAATAAAAAGGATGTTTAGGTAAAAATTTTATTTTGAAAATATTATTTTAAAAAAAATTATTATATTTATATTTTT
This sequence comes from Aleurites moluccanus, assembly GCA_948193065.1. NCBI lineage: Eukaryota > Viridiplantae > Streptophyta > Magnoliopsida > Malpighiales > Euphorbiaceae > Aleurites > Aleurites moluccanus. The sequence continues at coordinate 18,480 of CANXYC011430519.1, forward strand.
TTTATTTTTAAAATTTAAAATGATATTTTAAATTAATTATGCAAACATAAAAAAAATATTTAATATTTTTAAATTTTTAAATAATATCTTTTATATATATTTTAAGTATATTCAAATACCTTCAAAATATAGAAAAAGGGGTATAATATTTCTTTAAAAAGAAAAAAAGAAAATATAGACTTGGAAATAATCGGCAAGTAGACAGGAAAAAAGCATGGAAAAGGAAATGATGTTTTAAAAGCAATGAGGATATACATTGGTTCTAGACATGTAATTATATTTTATATGTGGATAAGTCTCTCATAAAGTCAATGTTCCATTAAAGATGAAATAATATGTGGGTGATGACACCCACACCTACCCTGTTATTTCATTTTCTTTTTATTGCCTATACTCCTCCTCTTTTGTCACCTTCAAGGAAGGTGACAACTTACATAGTGGCAATAAAAAACTCTTCTTTTTTAAAATAAAAAATAAAAAATTAAGGATGAGTTTAAGCTTAAATTCTTAAAGAATTTATTTATTTATTTAAAGGCCCACAAATCTAATAATATAGTTATGTATATAATATAATCAACATGGAGATCTTTTGTGGGCTAGCTAATTAATAAAGATATGTTCTTATTGATTGGTGATATTAACAACTTGTGAAAATATGCAGCCTTAAAATTGTGGGTAGAAAGATATCTGGTTGGATACCAATTAGAATTCCCTTCTTCTCATTATTTCTGTTCATTATCTACATGTATATGTGTCAATATATTAGCATCAAATATTATTCTGCTAAAATGTTACTCTCTCCCTCTAAAAAAAATTATCACATTTCTACTTTTATAAAAATTAAGAGTGCAATGAATAAAATGATTTTTTTTTATACTTAATTTTACTTCTAAATGCATCTTAAAGATAAATATTATTAAAAGTAAAGATAAAAAATTAAGTAAAATAAAAAATAAAAAGATGACAACCTTTTTAGAACATTAAAAAAAATAAAAAGTGACAAATAGATAAATAACAATAATGAAAGAGATTTAATATCAAACTAAATAGTTGATTGGTAAAAAAAAAATTGAGATGGGAATATTTTCCCTTGTTTGATAAGTAATTTGCAATGTTGATTTAATGGACCATCATTATTTTGCAACTTTTTGTATTTGGGGCAAGTTTGGTTTATTTGTTATTGATAACTGATATTTAATAGTTATAATAATAATTAAATTATGATTAATAATATAATTTATTTTTATTATATTATTATATATTTTAGTTATTTTTTTTAATATATAATATAAATTATAAAAATAATAAATTAGTAATTGAAAAATAATAAATAATTATTTTTTATATATTTAAATTAATTTTGAGAAAATATATAAATTAAGCATTCTTATATAAAATCGATCATAATTAAATAATGAGTAATAATTATTTAAATCTTAAAATATTTTTTTTATTAGATAGTCTTATTTTATTATTATTATAGAATTTTATTCCAATTAAAATTTGAATCTGACCACAATTTAAACAAATTTAAATATGAAATATCATAATTTTAGTAATATTTTTATTTTATTATTATGGGATATTATAAGCCGTCAGCTGAATTATGATAAAATATAAAATAATAAATGAATGGCTCAAACTTGAAGAAATGGCTAAGAAAACAGAAAGTTTGAAGCTGACCGCCTGAGTCAAATTAGATCCTGACCAAAGAATTTTCCATTTAGCCAGGCGTAGGCTTGCCACGTGCCAACCACCAACACCGCATTTTTTGGGTCCTACAATTTTCACTAAACGACAAAACAGTAACGTGGAATTTCTGCCTTGGAATTTTTTGTATTTCTAACCCAGGGACGGAGACCGAATGAACCCATCTCACTTCAGTCAAAAAAATATTTTATAAATTTATAGAAAATTTTTAATTTTTGATTAATTTTTTAATTTTATTTCTACAAAATATTAGTAAATAAATAAAATATAAATCCACACGTGAATGTAATGTAATAATAATTACTGTATCTATCATTTGTTTACTAAAATTATACTCTTTTCGTTTAATAAGAATTAGAAAAGTAGCAGTTGAATTGAGCATTAATTGAATATATTGGATACAAATTATTTTTTTAAATAACTGTCAAAAATAGTTATTGGAAGACGGATAATTTTTCAAGTAAGAAGTTGTCTGCACGTTAAGAAAAAAATAATGTAAAGTGTGTGTAACTGTGACATACACAAAAAGAAAAATATAACACAAGATAAAACAACACAACAATAAACTCTCTGTAAATAATAAGAATTTATACTGTGAAAATTATGGAATTTTTATTTATGATTCTCAATAAATTAATAATTTTATCTAAGAATCAATCCGCTTTTATTAAAAAAAAAATTATTTTTCTTCCTTTTAAAATTAAATAATATTATTAAAATTAGACTGAATAAACCAATCAAATCTATTAAATAAATAACCAACCATCAGTCCAATCCAAAAAGCAACAACTTGACAATAACTAAATTAAAGAAAGTTAAAAAAAAGAAAAAGATGATTGATTCTACCTCCGGTTTAGTTATAAAAACAGTGAAATTGAGTAAAAAAATATAATAAAATATTTTGGCTACATATATAATATTAATTAATTCCATTTGCTTTTATTTAATCAACTTGTTTATTTTTATTTTTTTTAATTGTATAGTGACTTTTGATAATGATTTAATACATGAATGAACAAAGATTCATGATCTATGAATTGATCTTGTCCCAGTTTTTTAATTATGCTCTTAATGTGAACATTTTTTTAATCTACAAGTTGAGCTTATCCACTTATTGAACGCTGTTGTTATGCAAAACTTCAATAAAAGTTTGGTAGCTTTAAAAATATATATAATTTGATGAGATTGTCATGTTCTTTAAAATTCTTTAATATTAATAATATATTTGTACATCTTGCATACGAATGGCATCATATTTTATATTTGTATGATGAATTTGTTGATTTTATTTTATGTTTGAAATTATTGCTGATGCATGACATAACTCTATTGAAATTAAGTTTTAATTCTAACAAAAAATCATCATTATATCAGTAAAGTATATTAATTAATTTAAGTTACTTTCTGTTTTTAGCTGGGGAGGGATAATAAATACATAATAATTTAGAATTATGGTCCTTAATCAGGAAATATAGATGGCCAAGTATGATGTTTGACAAATGATTAATCTCAAGACAAATAAATATTTATTGATGACCTAATGAACATTTGCATGTCAGCTTTAAAGACTTTGCAGAGTGCATTGTACCGAATCTTCAGGATTAAATTTGCGGCTTTAATTACAGATTTGATGGTTTAATTTAATTTAATTTTTTCATTTTTATTTTTAAAAAAATATTATTTAAAATATAATCTCATATTTTATTTATTCCCTATATTAAATTTTTTTATTTATATTTAAAAAAAATTATTTTAAACGTGATGATAATATAATCTGATTCTTATTTCATATTTTATTTATCTGTTATATTATTTTTTTTTTAATATTTTTATAATTAATATATTTTTATAAATTACATGATGTATAAAAAAAATATAAATGATATTGAAGCGTAAATGCTTTCCCATTAAGATACTACTACTTTAATTAAATTAATTAATGCTAGTTTAGTTAGTCAATTAAAGAATTAGAGTTGGATTTGCCAATGCAAAATCTATTGACAAGATTATCATGAAAATGCAACCATGTCGGAGGGAAAATAAAAAACAAAAAACAAAAGGAGATAACTCTAAATATATTTTAATATTTTGATCGGCCAACACAATAAAGCAAAGTGGAAATAAGATGATGTCGGCTTAAAACTTGACTGCTGCGGTTGAAATTTATGTGAAACGTGTATTTGGACGGATGAATTTATATTTTAAATTTATGATTTAAAATTAATAAATTTATAAATTTTTATTTAAAAATATTTAGAATTTAGAATTTGGAATTTATTATTTAAATAATTATTTAAGAATAAATTTGAATTTGAAATAAAATTTAAAAAATATAATAATTTAAAATTACATAATAATATAATTATTTTATATAACTTATATCTTCTATGTTATATTTAAATTTATTATTTTTAATTTAATATTACACATGATTTTTGACTAATTATTATTTTGAGTTTGATATTACACACAATATTTAGTTAATTGTGTGAAATTATTATGTGTAAAACTGTTACTTTTCATATTATATATCAATTATGTAGTAACTTTCTTACTTCTTTGATATGTTGAAATATTTTAAAACTCAATTTATTATTATTAATAAAAAATAATTTTATTCTCAAAAATAACAGAAAAACTATTTTTATTAATTAACAAATAATTATTATTTATCACTTGCCTTTATAGATTTAAAAATAAATTTGATATAAATTTCATAAGAACAAGGTAATAATAACTATTTAATTATTTCTTATCTTTTGTTTGAAATTAATTTTTAAAATTACAATGTTAAACTGGCTTTTAAAATTAAATCATAAATTGAAATATTTTCTTGAATCTCTAATTTTAATATGGTTGATTTTTTTAAGTTATATATAAATAATAAATTTAGTATAATACCAAACGAAAGTCCTTATATAATAATAATAAATTATTTGATAATGTGAAAAGTAAAAAAATTAATGGCAAAATTATAAAAAATATTTATGTTTTTTAGCTATTTGCTCCTGCGATTAAAAAAATAGTAGGTAGGATAAAATAGACTTTTAAGCTAAAGATAAAAATAATAAATTTGAAATAATTAGTTAGAAAAAAGTATTTAAAATATTAAATTTTTAGCATGGTAGATTTCATTAAGTTTTTGAATAAAATTCAAATCCATCCAATTTTAATAATTCAAATAAAAAATTTAGTATAAATTCAAAGTTTTATTATTCAAACGCACCATAAATTAATTAATTTGATTTAAATATGATTCATTTGATATGAAATAAATTAATAAAATAATATTAATTTACAAAAAATATTTAAAATTATTCTTAAAAATAAAATATAACTAAATTATGATTATTCATTTAGATAGAAGATTATTTAAAATTATTATAAATTTAAATTTAAATTTAAATTTCAAGTATAAAAATATATGAAAAATAAATATAATATTAAATTTCAAATATTTAATAAATCAATCATTTCTAAAAATTAAATACCCAAATAAACCCTAAATTCATTGAAATTCGAATTTATATTGAAATAAAATTATCTTAATGAATAATTTTGTTAACAAGTGAATATATGCTAGACATGATTAATTATGAACATATTTATGCTATTTAATAGTGAATCATTTGACACTACTGGAAATTTTAATTTCCTTAAGGATTTATATATATATTTTAAGATCTAAACTCATTAAAATTATACTTGTTTCTCCACTCACCATATACATTAAACTGATACAATATATATATATATATAGCACTACTCATCGGTAAACCATTTATTTTAACCTTGAAATGAGAAAAATAAGCGTTACGTAAATTAATCTTAAACAGTTGATTAGCTAATTTGCATTACAATATTCTACTTTAAAATACAAATATTTTCTATAGTTTTGACAATAAAAAGGAAAAATAGCAATCAGACAAAAGTTAAAAGATAAAAGTCATAAAATAATATTTAAAACATAGACTTCATGTGTAAAGAAATAACAAAAAGAAAAATAAAAATAAAACTGCATGTTTAGAGTAAAATACTATTTAGTTGTTAAAATTTAATGAAATTAATATTTAGATCCCTAAACTTTTAGAAAGTAGTTTGAGTTCCTAAGATTTTATTCTGTCAACAAAATTATCTCTACATTTATTTTAGCCATTAAATATCATAAAAAAAGACATAAATATTACTCATTTTTATCAAACTTTCTTTTTTATATCATTCCATTAAACTCCACATCAAATTCCTTTATTTTTTCATCATCATCAAATCATCTATTCTCCACACAATTATACAAATCACAATACTCACACAACCTTTAATTTCAACAAATCGAAGCTTCTACCACCGATAAACAAATTTTAACATATTAATAAAAAAAAAAAAAAAAGAAAAAAAACTTATGCCACCATTGATGAAAACCCAAATTTTATACAAAGCTTCAATTTGGAAGCATAATCTTTTAATATTGGAGGGTTCTTTCAAAATTAAATGGTTAAATTATTATTATTGTTGGTGGTATCCATGAGATTGAAAAAAAATATATGGTTAAAGAAAAGTCTTAATTTTTTTTTAAAAAAAAGAAAAGATATATTGGGATTGAATTATAGAGGAGAAAAATTTAGGGAAAAAAAATTAAGGATTGTGTTTAATCAATTTTAAAAGTGCATAAATTTAAGTATTAATTTCAAAAATTAAATAATGTTTTACTTTTAAAATAATACATGACTTAACCGATCTAAAAGCACTTTTTTAAAGACATTTTAAGAGTAGATGTTAATAAATTTTTTCCGTTCTCAGTACTAAAAGAAAATTATTTTTAAAATCTATAGATTTGACTCTTGATTATTATTTATTAGGCTGGACTTTTGAAAAAAAAACAAAAACAAAATACAATGGATAGAAAATTTGACCCATAGAGGTTAGATGTTTCTGATAAAATCACCGCATATACATTGTTGACCGACTCTAAATCTAATAGTTGTGTGAACTTGACAACATGAGATTCGCAGAGGGTTCACATACGCTATATAAGTATTTGATTAATTTTTGTTTAGGTTTTATTAAATATTAATTAAAAAGTAATATTATTCCACACAACTGATTCTTAGTAAAGAAAATATGAAAAAATTAACCTATCACGAATTAAAATACAATTTTTAAACTCACCAATTAAAACTATTCTATCATTTTGCCAACTCTTTCATAAAATAAAAGATTTTCCATCTATAAAAAAAATTAATTAAATTTTAATTTGTATAAAAAAATTACTTTTGAGTTTGTTTGTAATACAATTGTTATAGAAATGTCATATAACTTATTTTTAATTATAAAACTATATTATTCTACTAATAAAATTTAATACGAATGACTTTATTTAAGCAAAAATTATACGAACCAATGTGTGAATTAAAGCAAAGGTCAAGAGATATTTTGTAATTAACCTTTTTACATACGATTCTCAGATCTCCGACCACCTGCAAATAGACATGAACAAATTAACTATCATAATCCAATTTATGTCAATTACACATTAAAAAAAACCCTGTAAAAACTGTTGGAAAAAATATATATTATAGAAAATAATAAAGAAAAGCCACACTGCAATTTCCCATGGGAATTTAAGTGTGTGTTAGTCAATACATAACAAAAAATTCATGAACCTAAGACAATTATCCATGGACAGTAATTGATCAAGCTAATTTTACTAGTGTTACTATGCAAGACATTTTACAAATGTTTTAAAACTAAATTTTCTTTTCTTCCTTTTCTTTCTCACATTTCATATCTAGCATAGTAAAATCTAACATAAGAAAATTCAAATAACATATTAGAAAATTGATTCAAACTCCCACAAGACTTTCTTTCTCAGACCAATAGGCATACGTGTACAGACTCATGAAATTTTCATGGAATTGAGTTATTTGGTAAACAGTAAAATTAGGTGGCATCTTTTCCAGAAAATTATGCAAGTCCAAAAGCTTCCCTAAACTAAATTTCCAAGCACAATTCAGCTTTTCATCATTACAAGCTCTTGACTATGATAGTTTTTTCATCACCAAACAATATATTCCCATTTCCCAAACAAAAGATTATATGTGCCACTTCACACATTCAAATAAAGTCTCTCCTCTTCCTTGAACTAAGAGCTTCAATAATAGCCCACTCCCAGAAATTGTTGAATTCCAATTTTAATTTGAACATGATTTCCAACATAGAAAATTATTCATTACAATTTATCTGCCAAAGCTGACTATAGATGCATATCATTCCTGTGCATATGTGTAAAGCATTCTCAAGGATATTGAATGATGCGTGCAGAAAGAAGTTGGTAGATTATGATTTAAAGAAAAAGAAAAAGTTAAAAATACAGAGAATTACAAGTGAAGCATGAATGGATATTATTAACTCTAAAAAAATGCAGAAACAAAAGGCTACAGAGTAGTGTAGTTAAATCAAATTTTGCAGCATGTTTGTATACTTCACCAATAATTATGTCACTTATTAGAGTTGACATTATTAGTGGACAACCACTGCCAAATAGACTTGCTGTAATTTCACAAACAAGACAAGCTGTTAGTGTAATTACATCAAATCTTTTTGATGATTATTGCAATTTTCTCTAATAAAACAACCTACACCAGATCTATTGGAAAGTAAGAACAGCATAAAGAACAGTGATGAGAATGCTAGTCACAGCTGGACATGATATCTTTCGTTTTAAAAAAAAATTCTCCCACGAGTAAAAGACAATACAGATGAAATCATCAAATCTTATGAATATATAGCATGAGAACACTAATTAAAATTTTGAATTGTGATTTAACACTTCATTAGGAGATTATATGCATTTCATATTTTTTTTTCTTAAATCACATGTTGGTCCAAAAAAAAATAATTATAATTTGCAATCAACATTTGACTACCTTGTCAATCATAAATCAAAGATGGCAGAAAGTCAGGTATGTGTTGGGTTTTGACATCCAATTTAAGGCAGGACAGATTGGATCAAATATTAACTTGCTACTTTTGAAGCAAAAAAAATCTTAATTCTTAATGATCATAGATTTTCACATGATATATTTATTTGAGAAGAATTATTGCACTTACCTAAAAATGGGTAATATCAATACTAGAAAATTTTGTTAAAAAATTAGTTCCAAATCTATTATATATAGTTTTATGAGATAAATTTATCAAATTATATATTTAAGCAGGTTATGCAGAGTTTTTGGTCTGAGGTAGGCACAGGGTCAGACAAGATGAGTACTGATTAGAATGAAGCAAAATAGCTGATATATATATATATATATATTCAAATTGGGAGATGGACTTGATAAAGATTGAAGAAAAAATGTATCATCCTTAAAACAGAAAGGAAAGAAACAACAACATATGATTTGATTGAAGAGATTCCTAATGGAGATGCAATTACCTTCTCAAAGTCAATTGTAACACTATGTTTAGTCAAGTCATTTTTGTAATTTTGTTTTGTCAATGCACAGTTGAACATTTAATTGAAATAAATATTCCTATTTGAGCCTCTAGATCACTAATATCCCAAGTGAATAGATTTGGAAGTGTGGATGCAAGTGCAAACACCCACATGCCATGCTGAAAAGGGAAAGATACACAGGAAGAGATAAGACAGACACCTCTAGATCATACGTGGATGCATATATCTTGAGTAACCAAACAAAAGTAAATTTTAGTTTGTGTATATTTAATCTGAAAACTAGAATTGACTTTTAAAAATAGATTTTAATTATAGTTTTGGCATTGATATTAAGTGCAATAAAAATAGTTATAAATAAATATTTAATCATGCAAGAAATGGTTTCTGCAGGTAAGATGCAAAAGATTATGTAGCAGGTCTCATAACAAAGAAGGAAAAAACAAATGCAATCTAAGCTCATGAATCACCAATCTCATTGCTCTTCAATTATTTACCATGACAATTAACAAGCATATGATAAACAAGGTTCTGTCATGCTTTTCTAAAATTTTTATTATCTCGGTAATATATATATATATATTTTTTTTTGAACAACAGAAATGGCTGGAACTTACTGTTCTGAGGAGTTTCTCATCTTGTTTTTCTTAATTTTTATAGTCACTTTTAAAAGATTATTTTGAGCATGCTGCATTAATCCTAGAAGTGGCTGCAACTCCCTGCTCCACAGAGCCTCTTATCCTCTTTTTCTCAGAGTGATTCTCAGCCTTCCTCAAAGAAATTATATAGATGATAGTTAATAACCCTCTTGGATTTAAAAGAAGCTCAAAGGTAATTTACCTCTGCAATTGAAAGACCATGTCAATGCTTACCATTTCTTCTCATTAATCCTGAGGGCATCAGTAGTGCATTCAGAAAGTCACAGAAACTTGAATTTTCCTTTTGGTTTGGTCACTCGAAATTTGAAAGTTAACAAATCAAGAGTGTATGCTTTGTTCAGGTAATAAACAAAATACAATTTCAAATTCATCAAGCATGGAAAATGTATGAAAATTACTTGGCATGAAAAATTGATTTGACAGTCCTAAATTGCATTACCTTGACATTTAATCAGAAATGATTGTTGAAAGCTGCCAATAAGAAAAACCAACACCCTGCATTTCATTCTCTTTTTCAGACTCGTTAGGCTAAGCATTCCCTGATATAGAGAATTATGATATCAAGCTCCTTCAAGCTATGTACCTTAATTTACAACCTTACACATAGTTAATCAAAGAATTTTAGCAATGAATATTTTCCTAGAAAGGCAAAAAAATAAAAAACTGAAGTTTCAAAGGCAGATGAGCTGATACCTAGACTACTGTTTCCATTAATGAATCTTTCCTTTACATATCACGAGTGAATGGTTCTGCTTTTTCATCATGTTCCTGATGTGAAAGTGTTGCCTCAACCATGCTAATTTCAATTTTCAACTTCCAATAACTCATTAGTCATTACCCATTATACTCTTTTAATGGTTTAATGTTACACTTCCACTCTTATAATTTTCAATCTATTCAATAGCAGATATGCATCGTTTCAAAGTGCTATCCAATTTTTTGCAATTATCATATGGATAAAAAATAATATTTAAGAATGCAACTAATCTTTAGACCACACTAAAGAAATCAGTCAAACAAGTTTAATCCACTAGGTAAAACATTGTTCCATGAATATAAGTTTATCTGATGACGACAATTGAGTCTCATTCCAGAAGACAAACGAAAAATGGGATAGACATGATTGAATACTTCTGGGTGGTTTGTTTAGCAAAGTCCACTCTCCCATCTAGAAAGTGGTGATGAGTGAACTTGGTCAGCCAGTGAAAAAACAATAATATGCATCTTTTAGTATGCATCTATCATACCTCTGTGGGATTAACTATATGCTTCTAAGCAAACTGAAGTGACATGCAATAACTAGTAGTTTAAGAAGTAACCCGTATATTACTATCATTATTATGAATACTTCTCATTATATTCACCTGAGTGGCGAAAAAAACGATTTCAATACGTGAGTGCTGATGAACATGTTGCATCACTATTAATAATCATATCAACTTGCATAAAATAATGAGGGTGGTTGAGACTGTCTGGAGGCAGAAGACTTGGAACAACAATTGACTGATTCCCATGCTTTATTTGTATTCATTGGCTCAACTACTTTATCACAACTTGATTACGTTATAAACAATTTTTTATTTTTTTTTTTTTGTTAATCCCACAGCTGGCCAACTAAATTCACAAAGAAAGAAATAAACAACATTTAAAAAAAAGCCATAAAGAAACAAAAGGAAAAAAAATATATATTTTCTTGCTTGTCTTGTTAAATTGGCTTTGGAGGATAACTAATATTTTAGCCCATTTTTGTCAGCACGCCCGTTAGCCATCTTTGGATCTTATGTTCAAATGAATTTATGATAGATACAAAAATGTCTGATTCTTTTAATATTTCAATAAACCAGGTGTGAATTGATTGGGCATTAACATTATTTTTCCTAAATTTACATAAATACAGAAACTGATAAATCTATATTAAGACAATGGTATTCCAAATCAAGATCTATCTTATAAACTATAAAGTGTAAAGTTTGGCTTATTAGATAAATTAGTTGATAAGATCTAAGGAATTTTAACTAAAAACCCTTTTTCATTTCATAATAATTCACATTTTGCTTTAACCTTTATATAAATTTTAGGCTTTTTAGAATTAGGATCTTTTAATAACTACCTTTATATCAATTTTTGGTTTTCTAGAATTAGAATCTTTTGATAACACTAACCAAGAAGTAAAACTTATCCATTGAATCAAAACTTGGAAGACCAAATCATACAGATACTCCCAAAGAAAATCTCCTAGTACAATGAATTACTTCAATATCCAAATACTTTAAGCAATTCTTTAATAATTTATCCAATCCATTTCCTAATTAAATATATTAAAACATAGTTTTTATTAACCAATTCTCTATTCATATGACATGTTCTACACAAATGTGCGCTTTTGGAAGCAACCAGGAAAGAAAAAGTGTAAGTAAATCCAAAGATGAGAGAGAAATATAATAAAATTCAAAACAAAAACAGTAACAGAACACGACAACAAAAGATGAATTAAACAAACTTACCTTGCCACCACCAGCCGTGGGATCCATTTTTGAAGATCAATCATCATCCAATGGTGTGCTTACTAAGAAACCCAAAAAAGCCATAGCAAGTGGAGAGAGAAAGAGAGAGAGGAAGCTTCCTTGCTGGGTCAAAGAAGCTCCGTTGAAAAGTCGCTGTTTTGCTTGCATATTACTCATTATCTTCTTATATATATGCTTTTCACTTCATCTTCCACTCTCATCCAGTCATCCTCTAAAACACCAAATTTCACCATTGCAGCAGTCTTATTAGAAATGGCTACTGAAACTCAAGTTTCATCTGCCTTGGATTTCATTAAGCAACACTTATTCGGTGATCTTCTTTCACCCGTAGGTAACTCATGTTCATCGTCTTCTACTGTTAATAATAATGTAAATATGGCAGAGTTTTCGAGTTCTCAGTGTGAATCTAGTTGCTCCCGAACTTCAAGCTCTGATTCAGCAATCTCAATCTTTGATTACTTTAACAATAACAACAATATCAATGATGATTTCTTTGAGTTCGAAGCTAAACCTCAAATCATCGATCTCACTACTCCAAAACATCAACAATTCGAATCAAAACCTCAAACCCAACTCATTCAGAATTTCGGATTTGAATCAAAACAGCAAAATATTTCTAAATCGAATAACGATTTCGAATCAAAGCCCACTCAAATACCTAATCGAAAGCCATCTTTGAAAATCTCGCCACCTAACAAAACCGAATGGATCCAATTTGCTGAATCGAACCAGCAAACGGTCCAAGGCAACACAAGTGTTCCTGCTACTGAAGAGCAAAAGCATTACAGAGGAGTCCGACGAAGACCGTGGGGTAAATACGCAGCGGAGATCCGAGACCCGAACCGGAAAGGCACTCGGTTGTGGCTCGGTACCTTCGACACAGCTATCGAAGCTGCGAAAGCATATGATCGAGCCGCATTCAAGCTGCGCGGCTCAAAAGCCATTCTTAACTTTCCTTTGGAAGCTGGGAAGTTGAATACACGCAGCAATGAAGGAAACGAAGGGAAACGAACCAGAGAAAGCGAGATTATAGAAGAGCAAGCGAAGAAGATGGTGAAGAGGGAGGAGTCAGAGACGGACGTTGCGTTGACGCCGTCAAGCTGGACGGCGGCTTGGGATTTTGGTGATTTGAAAGGGATCTTCAATGTACCGCCGTTATCTCCTCATCCGCCGTTGGGAAATCATCAGCTCATGGTTATATGATAGACCCTATTTTATTTTTTATTTTTTTAATTTTTAATTTTTCACTCTGTAAACTATTTGTAGTTTGAGTTTTGGAAAAATTGAATGATTGGACACATAATTATCTGATTTTCTTCCATTCAATCCATCTATAATTTAATTTTATGGTCTTATTTTCTGTTTCATTTACCCTAGAAATTACATAATATTAGTGAGCTATTATTTATATAAAAGGCAATATATTAAATTTTTAATTAAAAAAAATAATATTTGCATATCAAAATACTATTAATATAAATATATATTTTTTAAAATAATAAATTCAAAATCATTTATTTCAATATTTAAAAAAATATATATATTTTCAATTATAAAGTATTTATCGATCCCCTGTGGTTTCAGAAACAAGAAATCAAATTCATTGTTTAAATAATCGGTTGATTGGTGTTTTCTTATGCCATATCCGAACTGAAGAATTTATTGTTTAAGCCACTTGGACAATTATACAATAAATATTGATTCCAATGGAAAATAAAACCCCAAATTTAATAAAAAAATTATAAAAGAAAATGTTTAAACTTTTTATTTTTGGTTATTTTAGTGCGTAAATTTATTTTTATTCAATTAAGTACTAGCTAATTTTTATATAATATAGTTTATTTAACAGATTTTACAGGTTAAAATGATTATATATTTTATTTTGAATAATAAATTTATTTAAATATTATCTTTTTAAAATTATATTTTTTTTTATTTTTTCTTTTGTTGTTATTTGTAATTTATATTTGTTTTATGAGAAATAAAACTATAAATAAAAAATTTACAATTATTTTTTATCATTAAAAAATTAATACTATTTTCTCTCCTTTTTAAAATAATAATTTAATCATTAAATTAAATTTATTTCCATTTTTATGATTACAAACAAATTAAAAAATAAAATAAAATATTTGAAATAATATAATAAAAGATAAAAAAAAAAAAAGGAAAAGGAGGAAAAAAAAAAAGAAAAAGAAAAACATAAATTAAGTAATAAGAAATAAAGATATTTTAAGTCAATGAGTAAAATAATGATTATCAAAATCGGATCGAATTGGTCATTTGAATTGAAAAAATTAAAAATTGAATTAAGAATTAATTTGGTTAGCTTTTATTTACCTTCTTAAAAAAATCGATTAAAAAATTAATGAACCAATTAGTTAATCGATAAATCAAATCGATTTTTTCAATTTGGACGGATCATTTTTTTTTTTTAATTTTCGATAAAAATAATATCGTTTTTGTTAAGTAAAAATGGTGTCATTTTAAGTTAAAAAAAATTAAGAAAATTTAAATAGTTTCGTTTCAATTTTATCCGATTATAAAATTTATCCGACGTCAAAATCATGATGTTATTATATGTTATCCTTATTGCGTGAGTAGATATTTGAGCAAATGAATATCCATAACTTACTATGTATATAACTTTTAACTTAATGTGATTGAATTGATACCATAAAAAATATGACCTTATATAAATTTATGATTTAATAATAATTGCATTATATTTATTTTCATCATATATATAATAAATGTCAAATTATATATATATATATATATATATATATCAGTTTTTTTTTATTTAACCAATTTAATTCTGATCCAACATCTAATTTTCTGTTTTTATCGATTTTTTAATCAATTCTGAAAATATTAAATAATATAATCACTTTAACCTGAAAAATCCATCACAAACACTAAAATATTAAGAAAAATAAATTTTAAATATCAAAATAATAAAAATTAAAAGTTTTAATACATTTTATATATTTTCTCATTATAAAAATCACAAAGCTTACGTCCTTGATTTGTTCACCAAAAACTTAGCATGTATTATTATGTGCTTTATATTGTATTTATAGATCAAACTGATTCAATATTCATTGTAAAAAAAAAAATTCATCAAATAGAAAAAAACAAACGTAATGATGATTTTGCATGGCTATATAATTTTGGGCGGACGTAAAGTATTTTAAAGCAAAAGTTATTTTTAAAAAAATTTAGATTATATTTAAATAATATTATAAGGTCATTTCTTTTAAATAATATGATGCTTAGCAAACCAGCCAAGGCAAAGCTTTTGAGGTGTTATTATAAGGTCATTTCTTTTCTGCGATCAAAGATAAAAATTATCTGAAAAAATAAAACTATTTTTGTGATTTGGGTTAAGAATTTAATATGAAAGAAACCTCACATTAATCTTCATAAAATATTAGGTGATTAATATAAAAATAAATTTTTTAATTTTAATAATAGGTAACTTTTAAAATTAATTTTTATAAATCTATATTAAAAATTCAATCTATTCTTACAACACTATTTTATATCATTAATCATATTAAGCTTAATCTCATTATATTATAAATCGAATTGATTTGAATTCTCTTTTTTGGTCATGTATGAATTTATGATCATATTTCAAAATTTGTTTTTCGTCTAGTTTTTAAGACTCATTTTTACACATTTATATTAAAAACTCAATACTATTTTAGAGTATAATTGATTCTTACAGTACCTCATTATATTATAACTCGAACTGAATTTAATTATTTTTCTTAACCAGTATGAATTTATTTCTGTGTTTCAAAATTTATTTTTCGCCTAGTATGGATTTATTTGGAGTTTTTATTCTTTGGTCTAATATGAATGTCTCTTAAGTTTTAAATTTTATTTTAGCACAATCTATATTATAAATTTACAAATACTAATTATGTTTAATAAAAAGTTATCTTGATCTAGTCAATACTTATAGAAACTATAAAAAACATAATATAAAAAAGTTTTACATAAAAAAAGTTTTACACTAGCTAAATATAAATATATTAACTAAGTAATTTAAAAATAACTCTTCAATTTTAATACATAATTTTTAAAATTAATTCTCTCAATTTTATATTAAAACGTAGGAATTCACTTAACATATGATTATATATTTTTTAGCGATTACGAAGCCATGAATGAGAAGAGAAGAATTACATAAAAGAATTACAGAATTGATGTCCAATGCCCATCAAATGCGGAAAAAAAAATTCATAAAGTCACCGATGCAACACTTTTCACTTGATGACATTAGCTTTTGACTATATATATATATTTATATATATACACCTTTAAAAAAGAAAAAAGTTTGCTTTATACATTTTCCAACCTCAATTATTCAAAGAAGTAGTGTCCATAAAGATTTGAATGTATTCTTAATAATTGATTATCTACACATCTATGCTGAAAACAAAATTATAAAACATAAGTATAATGTAGACAAGATATATATATTGAAATTTAATTTTTTTATTTTTAACATATGTATTATATATAATAGTAACTGACTTGTAATATTACCCTATTATATAAGAAAAAACACAATAAATATATATATATATATATGTGTGTGTGACGTTATATAGATATATGCATAGTATTTTTTAGGGTTAGAAGTTAAACCGACTAAACAAATTAAATCAAATCAAACTAATTAAATTAAATTGAAATTAATGGTTTCACAAATTATTTGGTTTGATTTGATTTAAAAATAAAATAAATTGAAAGCTTAATTTAATTTGTGATTTGAATATTTTTCTCAATTTCAAATTAAACCGAATCAAAATTATATATATATATATATTGATTTTTACTATTATTATAATTAAACATATTTGATTTGATTTTATATATAACCATATTTTTTAACTTAATCTTAATTTAAAATTTAAAAAAATTATCATCCATAAAAATTAGCTAAAGATAAATAAAAAAAATTTATTTCTTGAGAAAAATATAAGTTTTGGGTATGATAATTAATGAAATAGATAAATTTTATATTGTATAATATTAAATTTTTTTTATTATTAATATTTTATTAGTGTTTTTTCCTAAATTTAATGATGATTTATAAAAAAAAAATTATTTAAGTTTGATAATAACCCTTAAAATCAATTAAACCGAATCGATATTACCCCTAGCATTTTCTTACAAAAAAAAAATTGGTATGAAAACATTTGTGAATTCAATATCAAAGCCTAGCTAGAAATTTTTGACAAGTTCTTTCTAGATTTTTTTTTTATATAAATTTGATTTCGATTAAATTTCAACTCGAATCTTTTTGGTATTGAAAATTGAAGGATGATTACTCTCATAAACTTTCAAAAAATTGAAAAGTAATTAAATTTGTTTTAATTAAGTTTCTTAAACTTTCAAAATATTGAAAAGTAATTAAACTTGTTTTAATTTACTACATATTTATAAAAGTTTTTAAGAAGTTTCCAAATAAATCTAAAACACATGCAGCATATAAACACGGCCTTGTAGAAATCTCCATCTTCATAGAATGAAATTATTAACCATGTTTTATTTGATATATATATACACACCTTAATTTCTTATATTATGCTCCAAGCAAAGGATATATAGCAAAGAAAATGAAGTATGAACTGAATGAATTAATGTTGGAAACGTTTATTCAGTTTATAATTTCCTTTTGGACTGTAAAAATAAATAAAAGACCTACCATCCTCATTTTATAGTTACCATCATTTCTTTATTAGCTAGCTTTGATTTCAATATTAATTAATTAAGGACTTTATTTTTCAACTATCATTATTAAACTACAGCCATAGTTTCAACGCCATCAATTTCTTAATTATTTTCATTGCTTAATAATCAAACCATATATAGCTTCTTTTGACTCTGCTATACATCTTTTTGAATGTATATATATACACCCCATTTATTTATTTATTTTTTATATACATATTTATTTTAGAAATTTTTTAATATGCATATATAGAAATAACTATATAAAATAATAAAAATTCAAATTTTTTAATAAAAATCTTTAGATTTGACATTATAATATTTACTTTTAAATACGTTATTTTTAAAACATTACCACATATATACAATTTTGAATTTAATTTATAAATTTGAGTTTTTAAACCATACAATTTTTAATAGTTGGATTCTCTTTAATTGCTTAATTTGAAATAGTACTAATACAAACTACTATATAGATGGAATCAATGTATACTAATATATATATATATATATATAATCAAAACATCATTAATATATGTACACTATCAATTATTTATTTATAATAATTTTTTTCTAAATTATACTTTTTAAAATAATTAAAATATAATGATATAATAACACTACCACCCCATGCATTAAACAATAAAAAAAAAATTAAAATTAACAAAACAAATAAGAGTATAAAATTAGCACTCAAAAATATTAATTTATGTTAATTCAAGTGATAAGGAACTGGTTCATTTTAAGTAAGGTTTTCAATACGAATTTTATAAATAAAAAAAATAAATACTAAAAGGATGTTACTACTTATAAGTTTCACTAAACTGGAATTGTATAATTAAAAAAAAAAATACTACTCGCAAGTCTAAATTACTCAAAAATGAAACCATCCGAGATTTTTGGCAGATAAGTATGATTAAGTAAATCTTTTTGAAACCTTTAACAAAAGGGTTTTTTTTTTTTTAATTACATTAAAAATATGCAATTCTCATAAGAATTGTCAAATTCTCTAATGCACCAGAAGAAAACAAATGGGTCTTCTCTTAAGAGACTTGTTCCCATCTCTCTCTATCTATTTTTTTTTATTTTTTATTTTAGTATGGCTTATTATAATTTAAACTGAAGAAGGAAGAGGTTGTATACAAGACAAAAGTAATTAATTTTTGTAGGGTATATATATGCAAGTGTTTGTCCTAAGACTTTTGATTTGGCATTTTGACTTTTTTTTTTTATTTTTGATGAATTCAAATGTTGAAAAGCTCTTTCTTACTTGTTGGATTGACCAAGCCAGATTTGCCATATCACTCATTCAGTATGGCTCTTCTCAATTATTGAAGGTGAGAATATTTTACTTCACAAAAAAAGAAAAAAGTCAAAAATTCTATTCCACTCCTAAATTATCCCAACCACTCCATGTGTGTAACCATGTTCCCTCAATACTTGCATAATAAAATAAATTGTGCTAATTAAGTCTCAGTTCTTTGAGATAAAAGATTTGATGTCCAATAATATGAAAAAATAATTTTTTTTTTAACTTATAGAATTATCACATCAAACATATTTTTAATTTAATTTTCTATTAAATTAATTAAATCGACCAAATTCATTCGGACAAGAGAATATAAAGATATAATCATTTATTAATTCAAAGTTTGTAGCTTTAGTTCAAAAGGTATATGTTGAAATTAAGAGGTTGTATAAGGAATGAGAATATTTTACTAATAATTAATCTAGCACCGGGTAAGTAAAATTGTTTGAAATATTGAGTATATATTTTGAAGCAATGAATTTAGTCATATAGTGCGCTTCCTTTATATCTAATTAAAGGAAAGATATGCTTGTTATTACCTTTGGTCAAAACATGGAATTAATATATGTTAAGAGATTGAAATATTATATTATGTTTAATTTTAAAATGTTAGATAATAAATTAAATATGATCAAATTCAAAATTTTAATAGGATTTTCCTTTTGTTTTCATCAATAGGAAAACTTTTTTCCTAATACATTTTATTGCAGGTTGAAGATTTATAGTAAAAGTTATAGTTGTTAAAATTACTAAAGGTGTCAACTCTCAACTTAGAAATCTCCATTCACCATTAAATTTTAAATTTTAATTGATAAAAGAAAAAAAATTATTCATACTGTTTATCATGCTCAGTATATTATTTTCATATAATATTACAATTGTTAATCCACTATATTAGTTAACAAACTAACATATTGAACCAAAATAATGGAGAAATGTTAAAAAAAAAAAAGATGAACAAGTGCATATGTGATTTCTCTGTTGGTTAATAAAAATTAAAAAGTCATAAGACAATTGAAGTACTTGGATCAAAAAATCCATCTTAATTTAGATACTATGATAAAAAGTCATGATAGAGAATTGAAGTATTTTGATCAAAAAATTCATGTTAGATATCAGAAAAAAGTCTAATCAGCCAACAGTTATAACTTCTAGAAAAAGTTTTCCTCATTAAAAAAAAAAAATAAAGAAAAATAAAAAAAAAAAAAACCTTCTAGAAAAGTTATAGGATAAACTTTACAATAAAAAAAGATCACCCTCTCATATTAAAAAAAAAAATACTTATTTTTTTTTCCTAAAAATCATCAATAAATATTAATATATTTTTATTAATTAATTAGACCTTTATTTAGGATAAAATATTTTAAATGAAGCATGAGACTAAAAGTTTTAGACTTTATATATACATATATATTTATCATTATGTTATTAAATTTTTTGTATATTTTAATTAAAAATAATATAATTTAATACATACAATATTTTTTTATTTTTAAAAAATTTATATATAATAAACTTAATTCATATATATTTTCTATACTAATATTCAAAATCGTAAGTATATTTCTCTGTAAATTATGGATTTAAATATTTTATGTCAAATACACCCACAACTAATTTTATATTTTCTACACAGACAATCTTATTATTACATGGATTGAGGGATTGTTGTGTTAAAAATATAGTAGACTTCTGTTGTGTTATGTTGTGTTGATTTTTTAAAGTTTAAAAATTTTTGTAAAAATTTTTAAAAATTATAATATTATAATATTTATTGTAATGAATTAAATAACAAATTTTTTATACAAAATAAAAATTAAATGACTTTAAAAATATATATTAAAAGTGTGTTAAATTTATATTATTAAATTTTAATTATCTAAATTTAACACATTT
This sequence comes from Aleurites moluccanus, assembly GCA_948193065.1. Classification (NCBI taxonomy): domain Eukaryota; kingdom Viridiplantae; phylum Streptophyta; class Magnoliopsida; order Malpighiales; family Euphorbiaceae; genus Aleurites; species Aleurites moluccanus. The sequence continues at coordinate 39,780 of CANXYC011430519.1, forward strand.
ATATTATATATTTTTTTTAATTTATTTAATTTTTATTTCATATAAAAAATATAATTGAATTCGATATAATAAATATTTTTAAAAATTTCATAAAACTTTTTTAAACTTTAAAAAATTAATACAATAATAATTACTATATTTTTAATATAACAGTCCCTCGTCTCGTTACATCATCATATCTAATTTATCTAAACATAAAATAATAGTTTTTTTTTTCTTTCAAAAAGTGATTTCTTTTTTTTTTTTCACAAATTAAGATAAATTAAAATTAAAATATTATGTTTTACTATTAGTTCCTTCGTTGGGTCAAAGAACGAAACTACTTCACCTTTTCCAATTTCCTATATATACGCCTTTCCACTATCGTCTTTTCACAACTTTCTCGTGCACAAAATCTCTTCCATTCCTTCTAGAAATGGCAACTCAAACTCCTCAATTTTCATATACTTTGGATTTCATCAAGCAACATTTACTCGGTGATCTTCTCTCACCTATAGCTTGCTCATCGTCTTACTCTCCAATTACGGTAAATACAGAGCTTTCGAGCTCTCAGTATCAATCTAACTGTTATTCCAGTTCCGCGACTTCAAGCTCTGATTCTACTGTCTCAATCTCTGATTACTTTAACTGTAACAGTATTGATTATGATTTCTTTGAATTTGAAGCTAAACCTCAAATCATAAATCTCACCACTCCAAAATCTCTCCATTCCGCAATCAGTTCTGAATTTGAATCAAAATCTCATATTATTACTCAGAATTTTGGAATTGAATCAAAATCACAAGATAATGATGATTTCTTTGATTTTGATTCAAAGCCTGAAATTCATTCCCTAAATCGAAAGCCGTCCTTGAAGATCTCACTACCTAACAAAACTGAATGGATCCAATTTGCTAAATCGAACCAGCAACAACCAGTCCAGTGCACTGCTGTTGAAGAGAAAAGGCATTATAGAGGAGTTCGACAAAGACCGTGGGGCAAATTTGCTTCGGAGATCCGAGATCCGAACAGAAAAGGCACTCGTGTGTGGCTTGGGACTTTTGACACGGCTATTGAAGCCGCCAAAGCATATGATCGAGCCGCGTTCCAGCTGCGTGGCTCCAAAGCCATACTCAACTTTCCTCTAGAAGCTGGGAAGTTAAATAAAGCCAACGAGGGAAGCCAACGGAAACGAACAAGAGAAAGTGAGATTTCAGAGGTAGAAGCGAACAAGGTAATGAAGAGAGAACAAAGTGAAAGGAACGTTGAGTTGACGTCGGCGAGCTGGACGTCAGTTTGGGACTAATGTACCTTGTCTCCGTTATCTCCCCATCCGCCACTTGGATTTTCTCGGCTTCTGGTTATCTGAGTAGTTTTTTTTCTTTCAGCTGATTAATTAAATAATTAGAGTAGTTAGTTTGTGTATATAGATAATTAGATATAGTCACAATTAATATTTTATTTTGGTGAAAAAAAAAAAGAAAAGGAAATGGAATGATTGAACAAATGCTTTTCTCCATGTATTTCAAATTTTCATTATTAGATTTTGTTAACCACTATTCTTATTCAACGAAGATAAAATTAAATAAATTTATATAGAAGTAAATAAAATAAAATAAAAATAAAATTACTAATATTTAATTATAATTATTATTATTTAAAATAATAAGTTAAAATTTTTATTTTTATCATTTAATTTATTTTTATATAAATTTATATAATGTTATTTATATTTATTTTTTAATCGATAACACGGAATGACAAAAATTATTGATTATTCAGTTAATAAATTTACAAAAGGAACTTAAAAGAAAAAGAGGAAAAAAAAACCACTCCTATCATTTGTCCACCTCAAATCTAAAAACTTAAGTTTTTGCATGGTGAGATCCGATATTATATTAAATTTTTATTTTTATTTTTAATATGTAATTTTTTAACTTTAATACTTTATCTTAATATGTATTAAATAATTAATTAGCACGTAACATAATAAATAAAACCGATTGAACACGCTAGAGTCACATTATATAAAGTCTTAATATCTTTTATTATTTTTAATACGTATTAAGTTTTTAACAAGAATATAACATAATATAGTGAGAGCTGATGACCAAATTTCTTAATATTTGTTAGACTATTAATTATCACATGACAAAATAAATTGAGAGTTGATGGAACGTGCTAGGCTCATATTATATTAAGCCATAATATTATTTATTATTTTTCAACATATATTAAACTTTCAACTAGTATATAACATAATAAATTAAATGTTGATAGCCGAATAAATAACATATTACATAATATATTAAGTGTCGATAACTGAATAAATAATAAATAACTGATTAAATAACATATATATATATATATATATATATATATATGGATTAAATTCGCACATACATCACCCATTACATAATTGAAGAAAAAATACAAATTAAAATATAAAACCAAACATTATATTAGACATTGATATACTTTATTATTTTTCAATATAACATCTTTTAACACTAACAACTATCTTATCAGAAACATTAATGCAATCAATTTTCTCTTACTTGTTTGTGAACTTAATTATTTAAATTGCCGGCAAATTTTTTTTGGGCTACAATAGCTAACATAATTATTAACTATATGATTTTTTTTAGTTAATTATGATTTTTTCTTTATAAAATAATTCAATATATTAACTCTCTCGTAACTTTTTAAAAATATATTAACTGTAAATGTCATAATATACTATTAGATCGTTTCATCTAATGTTATTGTTAATAAATTCTAAAATGATCAATAAAAATAATAAAAAAAATAGAAATATGATTGCCTTTTATTTTTAATTAATTATATCATATTTTTATTTTTAATTTTTTTTAAGGTTAAAAAATATATTTTTATATTTTTTAACAACTCTAAAATAAAATAAATAAAAATATTTTATATTTTATTTTTTAAAAATAAAAAATTTGAAAATAAAAAATATTTTTACTTTTTATTTTCAAATTTGTCAAAAATATGAAAATAAATTTTTTATTTGTATTAAAAAAAATTAAAAAGAAATAATTTAATTTCTTCTTAAATTATTTTTTTAAAATAAAAAAAAATTTTAAAAAAATTTTTGTTTATTTTTTATTTTTAAATTTGTCAAAAAATATGAAAATAAATTTTTTAACCCTAAAAAATATTTTTTAAAGCAAAAATATAATATAATTAATTAAAAAATAAAAGATAAGGGCATTTCTATTTTTTTACAGCTCTTATTGATCATTTTAGGATTAACTAACAATAAAATTAGATGGAAAGGTGTATTAGTATAATGAGATATTTATCGGGAGTTAATATATATTTGAAAAGTTAAAAGAAATTTAGTATATTGAATTAGTTTATAGAGAAAAATAGTAATTAATTAATTTTTTTTTGCTTTTGCATGTTATTAGCATAATGATGATAATTAATTATATAATAATTTCTAAACTTATGTTAATTATATAATAATTTCATAACTATGTATATAATACTTTTCCACCATTTGAATGACAATACAATTCATGATCCCGCTTTGATGTCAGTGTTCCAAATCTAAAGTTTACAAAATAAATAAATAAATATTCATAATTAATTACTGGCAATCTTTAATGGTGGGAGACCTATATATGTACGTATTTGATTAATTAATGGCATTCTCAAATTAATAAATAAAGGCATGCTATCTAAGATGCTTATGTCTATCTCTTCTTAAGCTTAATTTAAATTCTTCTAAACTCAAAAAATTAGCTTAAATGGATTTACTTCTCATCCCATTTATCATGTGTCAATATTTGGGATCATATTATAAATAACTTTTTATTTATTTATAATTTTTGTTTCTATTTTAGCATGGAGAGTTTGTTTATGATTGAATCAATGTGATAAATTTCATACATATGGAAGCCAATATGTTATACTACCTTATTGCTAAAAATAAAATAAAATTTCTCCAAACTATTTTTTTTTTTTTACTTTTTTTAAAATTTCTTCTTGATAATTTAAATTACACATTAAATTAATTTTTCTATGATATTTGTTTTGGAATAGAAGACAATATAACTATCAATATTCAACATAACTAATTTCAACAAAATAATTCATTAATAAATTGATAAAAAAAGTGAGAAAAATGACATTTATATATTATTTAGAACGATAACTAATTATAATAAAATATAATTTTTTTTTAAAAATTCAATTATTATATTTTTTAATCATTTAATTTTTTAAAATAACTATTTGTTTTTAATAAGAACAATGATAAATTAATTCAAATATACATGCCTCCAACTAATGAGGGTAATTTTTTTTTTTCAAATGGAAGTACTAGACTTCTTATTTTCTGAATAAAACTTTTGTTTGACTTTTAATAATTCTTAACCACATGTAATTGTGTAGTTTAGGAATCACTGCAAGTCGGATATAGAACGGATTTTGACATATGCAGATATCCGAATGAATAATTTATATGTGCATTAATGACAATTTTCAATCGTAGTTGAAAAATCCCTTTATATATATTTTGAATATTCAAAGTTCAAACTATAGCTCGGGGTTTGAGATTTGACTCTTTTTATGATCTTTCTATCTTTGAATACCTTTAGTCACTATTGCTCCGTCAAACATGTCCCCGCATGACATAAATTTTGTATGTTCATATCATTCTTTTCAAAACTAAAACAGTTAAAAAATGGATAGAAATAAAGAATCAAAAAATTAAAAATTTGATGGAAATTAAATTAATTAAATTGAAAAAAAATTAATATATATATATATATATATATATATATATATATATATATATATATATATATATATATATATATATATATATATTTATATATATTTTTTTTATATAAAAAAAAATAAAA
>CANXYC011430560.1:0-24453 GCA_948193065.1 Aleurites moluccanus
GGGGGAGATGTGATGAAATGAAGTTACAGCATGATATATGATATGTTACAGACATCCTGTTATATTATATGCATTATGATCCATACTATATATTTTATTATGCTATCACTAGCATTTCTATTTACTGATAATTAATGGATAAATATGACTATCATGGATACTATTGCATACTCATATATATAGAATGACTCACTGAGTATATTGTTATACTCACCCATTTCAGTGGTGCTATGATTTCAGGACCTCAGTAAGACAGTTATCCATTGGCTATTCCATCTCCAGCCTTGGATCAGATGTACGTATTGAGGTCATTCCTATGTATAGAGTTTCTTGGTATATAATGTATAGAGGTTTGAATAGACTTAAGTAAAATGTTGAAATAATCAAAAGGTAAATTGATATGACATGGATATGTATATATTGTACATATATATGATATATGAACTTGAGATGATATATATATACACTATGATATGAATGAAAATATTGAAGTGCATTTTGAGTTGCAATGGATAAATGGAGGATATAAGGGGATGTATGTAATATTGGGAGAGCTTATTCTTATGTTTTGTGGATAGCTTAAATCAGAGTTACAAAGGAAACTCTGTTAGTTTTTCTGTATGAATGTTTGATAATAAGATGTTTTAAAAAAAAAATTATCACCTAAAATGTATCACAGGTTAAGTTATGAATGTAAAAGTAAAAGCAGGGGTTCTTCGAGGTACTAGTGGCTTAGGCATTACTCGCACCCTAGGATCGTCATAGTCTAAAGTTAGGCTGTGACAGGTTTGATCAGAGATCTACAGCTGGTAGTCAAAGGAGGAGGATTTAGACTAGGGGACCGTTAGTGGTTCAGTTAGCACCTGTCTATTCTCAGGATTCTTCGAGACCAGTTTCATAAACACTGAGTATTCCTAGTTATGGGTTTTATGGACGAAGACATGAAGGGGAGTGTTGGAGACAGACTGGTGCTTGTTTGAGATGTGGCCAGCAAGGCCACTATGCTAACAGATGTCCATTGAGGGCTTAATTGCAACCATCTGTTATGGTTTCACAGCCAGTGGTGCAGATGAGTCAAAATATGGGTAGAGAGGCTTCAAGCAGAGGCAGTGGTAGGGGAGGACAGGCTCCTAGTGGTAGTCAGACCCCAACTAGTAAGGGGTTAGGGCAGAGTGTTTGCAATCAACAACCAGGAGGCCCAGAGATCAGACAATGTGGTCACAGGTACTATTCTGATTCAGAATAAGATTGCAGATGCTTTATTTGATTCAGGTGCTACTCATTCTTTTGTGTCACCACATTTTGCACCTAAATTGAATAAGGAAAGGAGATTGTTAGTTGTGCCTTTGATGATTGCTACTCCTATGGGTGATAGTGTTGACGTGGATTATTACTATCCTAATTGTGTTATTGAGATTGATGATAACATCTTGCGTGGTGATTTGATTGAGTTGTCTGTATTAGAGTTAGATGCTATTCTGGGTATGGATTGGCTTACGAGGCACCGGGCAGTTATTGATTATTATCGAAAGAAGGTCAGATTTCAGCCTGAGGGGCAGCCAGTGTTTGAGTTTCAGAGTGATATTTGGGAGTTCAGGGTTAATCTGGTTTCTGCTATCCAAGCTAGGAGGATGATTAGGAAAGGTTGTTCAGCCTATTTAGCCCGTGTGATAGATGTGCATAAATCATCTGTACAACTTGATCAGATACCGGTAGTTCGGGAGTTTCCTAAAGAGTTGCTAGGATTGCCCTCTGATAGGGAGATTGAGTTTGAGATTGAGATACATGAAGGCACTGATCCTATATCTATTCCTCCATATAGAATGGCTTCAGCTGAATTGAAGGAATTGAAGGTGCAGTTACAGGAGCTATTGGATAGAGGGTTCATCATACTAAGCAGTTCTCCTTGGGGTGCACCGGTATTGTTTGTAAAGAAGAAAGATGGCTCTTTGAGGATGTGTATAGACTATAGGTAGCTAAATAAGGTGACAGTGAAGAACAAGTATCCATTGCCTCGGATAGATGACTTGTTTGATCAGCTGCAGGGTGCTAGCCATTTTTCGAAGATTGATCTAAGGTCTGGGTATCACCAGTTGAAGATTAAAAAGGATGATGTACCTAACACTGTTTTCAGGACCCGATATAGGCATTATGAGTTTTTGGTGTTGCCATTCGGGTTGACTAATGCACCGACTGCTTTTATGGATTTGATGAACTGGGTGTTCAGGTCATATTTGGATAAGTTTGTCATTGTATTCATTGATGACATACTTATCTATTCTAGGAGTGAGGAGGAGCATATGGAGCATCTGAGGATTATGTTGCAGACACTTCGGGACCATCAGTTATATGCTAAGTTATCTAAATGATAGTTCTAGCTAACCGAAGTGTGTTATTGTAATACCCTATAAATTCTTAACTCTCATGCATGAATTAATTCTCAGTTTGTGGTTCATTAGTCTTGAAATGATGGGAAATAATTTTAAAGATACAGTTAGAAAGTGAACCTGATACTTTTCTAGAAAACGGCGGTGTTGGGAACACTGCCAAGAAATTAGCAGTCCAGTCAATGGAAGAATTTTTGAAGTTAATCTGAGGATAAAAGATCACCATAATTTATGTGTAATTTTGGTAAAAATAAAGAAGTGAAAATCATTTAGGAACACTGAAAAAGTTACTAATGGCAAAATGGTAATTTTAAGGAAGTTTAAGGTGAATAGTGAAAATTGGTCGATCGGGGTTACAAAATGACTCCAAAACTATTTTTATAAATAAGTATAAATTAAAAGAAGCTTATTGACTCCCCACTCTGATATCTAATTCCAGATAGAATTGACAAAATAAATTACAGAAGATTTTGGACAAAAGTTCGGGGAGTTAGTTATAATTTGTCAAATTAGATTTTCTATTTATTTTTGCCTTAGCTATTTTTGCTTCATCTTGTTTCTTTTTCCTTGTTGGCCAAAACCCATTTCTTCCTTTCTTCCATTGATTTCTTAATCAATTCTTATAGATTTATTAAGGAAATTGATAGAAAACTAGCAAATTAACTTAGCTTTCTTCATTTCCATCATTAGTTTGCTTGGAGGAGCTAAGGAATTCAAGGAATAATTGAAGGAAGCATTTGACCATCCTGTTCAAGTTGTGGTAAGAATGAGTTTTGTTTGATTTTATTGCTTATTTAGATGTTATTTAGGTTGAATTGAATGGGTTTGGTGGTTAATTGCATCAATTGATGCTATTTGATAGAAATCCCTAATTTGGTTGGTTAAATTGAAGTTGTAAGATATGACTTGATGATTTAGAGTTTGTTTATGTTAATTGATATTAGAATTAGTTAATTAGATGTGATTAGGCAACTAATTGATGGTTTATTTGATGTAGAATTGAATTTGCGATCAAAGTGTTCTATATAGCTCATTTTGGAAATGTGGTGAAATTGGCTTGTGCAAAGGTGATTTGAAGCTTTAAGTAAGTTTATATTGCATCAAATTACATGCCTATATCATTGAATTGATGATTGGAACCTTTCCCTAAAACCTCATTGTTGGCTGAACTTATGTATACTATTCATCCCTTTGGAATTGCTTGGTTTTTGCTTGATTTTCCCTTGCCATTTGATCCCATTTTGATATTGTTTAATTGTGTTTCTTGATGCCTATACTTTGTTTGCCAGTGTAGCTTTGTGTTGATTGAATTGGGCAAGTCAAGTTTGTAACCTAACCTGACCTATTGGCTTTCCATTTTATGCCCACCATGTGTTTGATGAAATGCCTAGTTCATTTGCGTTTGGTCTATTGGTTTGCATGCCATAGGCCTACCATTTGAATGTCAATGTCGCCAGTGACGTTGGCATGCCAATTGACCTAACATTTTCCGCTACAGAACTAACTTTTGTTTCATGTCTTTCCTTATTGCTAAACCTTTTATCATTGATTGTATATTGTATACAACATTGCTATTATTCATATTGATAACTGAACTGATTGATATTGAACTGATTGTTGTTGGACTGATTGATATCTAGATGCCATTGTTGCTTATGTTATCCCTTGCTATTGACCCTTATATGCTTTGGCAGAGCTACCGATCCGACAGTATAGTGGGGAATTACTGTCGGCGATGTGCACATTGTATTACTAATACCCTAGCTGGGAGGGGTTATGGTCCTGGCCATAGGGCTTGATCAGCCTTATGCTCACAGATAAAGATATGTTACTGGAGACCTATATGGTCCATACTGATACGGATTATTGGAGACTGTATGATTTCTTTTCATACAGTCCATCCCTTTATCTGTCTTTCCAGATGATACTGAGCCTATATTGTATTCATTGGCTATACTGTACCCCGATATTGATTCCTTATATTGTTATTTGTTCCATTGATACCATTGTTTTATTATTGCTTACTGATTATTGTGGATGCATGTAAATTCCCTGAGTATCATCTATACTCACCATTTCTTTGTTTACCCATTTTAGGAGAGGAGTAGGTTGCAGAATCCTATCATCTATCATCCGAGGATATCTGCAGACTGTCTGATGTATATTTTATGATTTATGTATTATTATTTGGTATTCATTATCTAGCTGCTCCATGGGATATGTATGGGTTAGCTAGAAGAGGAATTTATGTATATATAGTTTGATGATGATATATTGAGTATATGATGATGCATGATATGATAATTTGAATGGTACAGCCAAATGCAGAATGATTACAGAATGCATGACAGATTAACAGAATGAATGGTAACTAATTAAAATGGATATTATATTGTGGTTTATAGATTGTGCATGTGATACTGGGTTCTATGGGTGCCGGTCGCCATTGGCATCTCCCGTGCCTTAGGACCGTCGCGGTTTGGAAAACCAGGTCGTGACAGAGGTGGTATCATAGCATCTAGGTTTATAGACTGTGAATCTAGGTTTCAGATGAATAGTACCCAAAATACAGAGAAATAGTGACTAAGTACATAATGGGGTAGAATTAAGTATACCATAGAGCATAGGATTTTCTTTGTCGTCCTTTGCTGTTATCGTCTGTTATATGTTATTATTCTGCATTTATGTAGTTTTCTGAGATGGTTTTCATTTTTCTTGACAGATTATAGAGATGTCTGACGATAGAGACAGAAATACCAAGGAGGCAGAGGTAGCCTCTAATGAGTCACTGGTTAGAGAGATAGCTGTATCAGAGGGTCTGTCTAGATCCTAACAGACTACAGAGGATATAGAGAGGGGCGATGATCCTTGGAGAGTGGAGATGATGAGGGGGATGATGGAGTTATGGAGAGAGTTAGCTGATTTGAGATGGGAGAGACAACAGGTACCTCCACCACCTACTCCAGCAGTAATGCCTCCACCTATAGTACCTGAGGCAGTTCCAATGGCACCGACTCCTGTGCAGCCAGTGGGGGCTCAAAGGAAGCTAGCTGTACAAGAAGGCCGAGGAGTGATTGATGAGGGTGGAGTATCGATGTTTAGCTTTCTGAAGCTAAACTTGCCTGAGTTTAGAGGAGATAAAGGTACTGATCCAGTTCATTTCTTGGAAGAGGTGGAAAAGCTAGTGAGGAGACTACCGTGTTCTGAGTTGAGAGCTATAGAGTTGGTTGGACTATTGCTTAAGGGTAAGGCCTAGACATGGTTTTCGAGATGAATGGAGCCCAGGCTTTATGGCGAGCACCGACCTACTTGGGCAGAGTTAAGATAGGGTTTGATTGTCTAGTTCATTACTGAGAGTGTTAAGACCCGTAACTTGATCCATTTTGAGCAGCTTGAGCAGGGGGACAGATCTGTGGAGGAGTATGCGGATGAGTTTATTCGGTTAAGTAGGTATGCTGCTCATATTGTACCGACAAAGGCTAATTTGATTAGTAGATTTCAGAGGGGTTTGCATCTTGCACTGCATAATGCTTTACTGGCTACAGAGTTTACTTCTTTGACTATAGTGATTGATAAAGATACACAGATAGAGGAGAAATACAAGACAGAGAGGGCTAAGAGGGACCAGAAGAGGAAAGGGGCTCCCGAATCACAGGTTAGGAGGGGGGGAGCAGCTCCCATCCTAGGCAGGCAAAGTTAGTGCCTCGATTTGAGCAAAGATCTCCAACCAGTAGTCAGAGGAGGAGACTATAGAGTAGGGGACAAACAGTAGTTCAGTCAGCACCTGCTTACTCTCAGGGTTCTTCGAGGCCAGTTACATAGGCACCCGGCATTCCTACTTGTAGGTTTTATGGTCAGAGACATGAAGGGGAGTGTTAGAGACGGATTGGTGCTTGTTTAAGGTGTGGCCAGTAGGGCCATTATGCTAACACTTGTCCATTGAGGGCTGATCAATAGCCATTTATCATAGTCTCATAACCAGTGGTATAGGCGAGTTAGAATCTAGGTAGAAAGGCTACAGCTAGAGGCAGAGGCAGGGGAGGATAGGCTCCCAGTGGTAGTCAGGCTCTAACTGGTAGGGGCCAGGGCAGAGTGTTTGCTGTCAACACCTAGGATGCCCAGAGAGCAGACAATGTGGTTACAGGTACCACCTTGATTCATAATGAGATTGCTGATACCTTATTCAATTCCAGTGCTACTCATTTTTTTGTGTCACCACATTTTGCACCTAAATTGAATAAGGAGAGAAGGTTATTAGATGTGCCTTTGATGATTGCTACTCCTATGGGTGATAGTGTGGATGTTGATTATTATTACCCTAATTGCATTATTGAGATTGATGATCATATTCTACGTGCTGATTTGATTGAGTTGCCCGTGCTAGAGTTAGACATTATTTTAGGTATGGATTGGTTGATGACACATCGGGCAGTTATAGACTGTTATTAGAAGAGGGTTAGATTCCAGCCTGAGGGGCAGCTAGAGTTTGAGTTTCAAGGTGATATTCGAGAGCTCTAAGTTAACCTGATTTCTGCTATCTAGGCTAAGAGGATGATTGGGAAAGGTTGTTCAACCTATTTAGCACATGTAGTGGATGTACAGAGATCTTCTGTACAATTGGATCAAATATCGGTGGTTCAAGAGTTTCCTAATATATTTTCTGATGAGTTACTAGGATTACCCCCTGATAGAGAGATTGAGTTTGAGATTGAGGTGCATGTAGGCACAGACTCGATATCTATTCCACCATACAGAATGGCTCCAGCTGAACTGAAGGAATTGAAGATACAGTTACAGGAGCTATTGGATAGAAGGTTTATCAGACTGAGTAGTTCTCCTTGGGGTGCACCGGTACTGTTTGTGCGGAAGAAAGATGGCTCATTGAGGATGTGTATAGACTATAGACAGCTGAATAAAGTCACAGTGAAGAATAAGTATCTGTTGCCTCAGATAGATGACTTATTTGATCAGCTGCAGGGTGCCAGCCATTTTTCGAAGATAGATATAAGGTCTGGGTATCATCAGTTGAAGATTAAGTAGAGTGATATACCCAAGACTGCTTTCAGGACTCGATATGGGCATTATGAGTTTTTGGTGTTGCTATTCGGGTTGACCAATGCACCTGCTGCTTTCATGGATCTTATAAACAGGGTGTTCAGGTTATATTTGGATAAGTTTGTCATTGTATTCATTGATGACATACTTATCTATTCTAGGAGTGAGAAGGAGCACGTGGAGCATTGAGGATTGTATTGCAGACACTTCAAGAGCATCGGTTATATGCTAACCTATCTAAGTGTATGTTTTGGCTAACCGAGGTGTGTTTTCTGGGTCATGTAATTTGCAAGGATAGGATTAAGGTGGATCCTCAGAAGATAGAAGCGGTTGCTAATTGGCCCCAGCCTACCAGTATTTTAGAGGTTCGCAGTTTTCTAGGTATGGCTAGATATTGTAGGAGGTTTGTGAAGGATTTCTCCCAAATTACAGCTCCACTGACTAGATTGATAAGGAAACAGGAGCAGTATGTCTAGATGAATGAGTGTGACTGTAGCTTCCACACTTTGAATTATTGCCTTACCAGTGCTCCGATATTGGCATTGACAGTTGAGGGAGAGAAATTTACAGTGTATTGTGATATTTCACGGATTGGTCTAGGGTGTGTGCTGATGCAGATTGGTAGGGTAATTGCTTATGCTTGTCGCCAGTTAAAGAAGCATGAATTAAATTATCTGACTCATGATCTAGAGATGGCAGCTGTGATATTTGCCTTGAAGATTTGGAGACATTACTTGTATGGATCGAAATGTGAGATATATACTGATCATAAAAGTCTACAGTATATATTTCAGCAGAAAGATCTGAATCTCAGGCAGCGCAGATGGGTGGAACTTTTTAAGGATTATGACTGCGAGATTCTTTATCACCCAGGGAAGGCCAATGTAGTGGCTGATGCTTTGAGAAGGAAATCGATGGGCAGTTTAGCTCATTTAGTGATTGGCAGGAGGCTATTGATTAGGGACACAAGAGAGTTAGCAGATATGGGAGTAGAGTTGGAGTTAGGATCCCAGGATCGGAACCAGGCTTTGATAGCCCAATTTCGGGTGAAGTCACTACTGATTGATGATATAAAAGTGTCTTAGGACAGGGATCCTTATCTACTGAAGCTCAAAGGAGAGGTACAGAATGGGAGGATGACAGATCTCACGGTGGTGGATGGGATACTGAAATGTGGGAAGCGCATATGTGTACCGGATTTTAATGGGCTACGAGATCGGATTATGCGATAGGCACATTATTCTGCATACAGTGTACATCCAGGGATTTCCAAGATTTCCAAGATGTACCATGATCTAAGAGATGTGTATTGGTGGCTTAGGATGCAGAAAGATGTAGCTCAGTTTGTGTCTAAATGCTTAGCCTGTCAGCAGATTAAGTTCGAGCATCAGAAGCCATCAGGGCTACTTCAGGAGATTGAGTTGCCAGAGTGGAAATGGGAACATGTGACTATGGATTTTTTAATTAGTCTACTATAGACTTCGAGGGGTTATGACTCTATATGGGTGATTGTTGACCGTCTAACGAAGTGTGCTCATTTTCTGGAGGTAAAGACCAGTTGTACGACAGCTCAGTACACACAATTGTATGTGGATAAGATTGTGCGGCTTCATAGAGTTCCTTTGGTGATTATATTAGACAGGGGTACACAATTTACATCTCTGTTTTGGCAGAAGTTTCAAGAGGCTATGAGTACCCAGTTACAGTTCAGTACTACTTTCCATCCGCATACTGATGGGCAGTCGGAGAGAATAATCTAGACTTTAGAGGATATGCTCAAATTATGTGTTTTGGATTTCAAAGCTAACTGAAATTATTATCTGCCATTGATAGAGTTCTCCTACAACAACCGTTATCACTCTTCTATTGGTATGGCTCCATTTGAAGCACTATATGGTAAGAAGTTTAGATCTCCAGTGTGTTGGGTGGAGCCGGGAGAGAAGCAGCTAGAGGGGCCAGAATTGATCAAAGAAACTATGGAAAAGATACCTATGATCAGAGAGCGGATGAGGACTGCCTTCACTAGGCAGAAGAGTTATGCTTATCCGAAGAAGAAGGATGTACATTTTGCAGTTGGTGATCATGTCTTCCTTAAGGCCTCACTGATGAGGGGTATGATGAGATTTGGAAAGAGGGATCAGTTATCACCAAGATTTATAGGCCCATTTAAGATTGTCAAGAAGATTGGTAGTGTGGCCTATAGATTGGCCCTTCCACCCAGTATGAGCCACGTACATCCGGTTTTCCATATATTGATGCTGCGGAAGTATGTGTTCGATCCATCGCACATTTTAAAGGTTCAGGATGTGGATCTTAGTGATGATTTGTCTTATGAGGAGCTACCTGTAGAGATTGTTGATCGACAGGTCAGAAAGCTGCGAAATAAAGAGATCCCGATGGTAAAAGTTCTTTGGAGCAATCAATCCATGGAGGAGTGCATGTAGGAGAGTGAACAGGAGATGCAGAGCAGAAATCCATTCCTATTCCAGCAGTGAGGTATGTTCTCTTTAAATTCAAGGACAAATTTATTTGTAGGGGGTAGAATGTAATACCCTATAAATTCTTAACTCTTATGCATGAATTAATTCTCAGTTTGTGGTTCATTAGTCTTTAAATGATGGGAAATAATTTTAGAGATACAGTTAGAAAGCGAACCTGATACTTTTCCGAAAAGCGGCGGTGTCGGGAACACTGCCAAGAAATTAGCAGTCCAGTCAATGGAAGAATTTCTGAAGTTATTCTGGGAGTAAAAGATCGCCATAATTTATGTGTAATTTTGGTAAAAAGAAAGAAGTGAAAATCATTTAGGAACACTGAAAGAGTAACTAATGGCAAAATGGTAATTTTAAGGAAGTTTAAGGTGAATAATGAGAATTGGTCGGTCGGAGGTACAAAATGACTGCAGAACTATTTTTATAAATAAGTATAAATTAAAATAAGTTTATTGACTCCCCACTCTGATATCTAATTCCAGATAGAATTGACAAAATAAATTATAGAAGATTTTGGACCAAAGTGTAATGGACGAAAGTTCGGGGAGTTAGTTGTAATTTGTCAAATTAGATTTTCTATTTATTTTTTCCTTAGCCATTTTTGCTTCATCTTGTTTCTTCTTCCTTGTTGGCCGAAACACATTTCTTCCTTTCTTCCATTGATTTCTTCATCATTTCTTATAGATTTCTTAAGGAAATTGATAGAAAACTAGCAAATTAACTTAGCTTTCTTCATTTCCATCATTAGTTTGCTTGGATGAGCTAAGGAATTCAAGGAATAATTGAAGGAAGTATTCGTCCATCTTGTTCAAGTTGTGGTAAGAATGAGTTTTGTTTGATTTTATTGCTTATTTAGATGTTATTTAGGTTGAATTGAATAGGTTTGGTGGTTAATTGCATCAATTGATGCTATTTGATAGAAATCCCTAATTTTGTTGGTTAAATTGAAGTTGTAAGATATGACTTGATAATTTAGAGTTTGTTTATGTTAATTGATGTTAGAATTAGTTAAGTAGATGTGATTAGGCAACTAATTGATTGTTTATTTGATGTAGAATTGAATTTGCGATCAAAGTGTTCTATAGAGCTCATTTGGGAAATTTGGTGAAATTGGCTTGTGCAAAGGTGATTTGAAGCTTTAGGTGAGTTTACATTGTATCAAATTACATGCCTATATCATTGAATTGATGATTGGAACCTTTCCCTAAAACCTCATTGTTGGCCGAACCTATGTACATTATTCATCCCATTGGAATTGCTTGGTTTTTGCTTGATTTTTCCTTGCCATTTGATCCCATTTTGATGTTGTTTAATTGTGTTTCTTGATGCCTATACTTTGTTTGCCAATGTAGCTTTGTGTTGATTGAATTGGGCAAGTCAAGTTTATAACCTAACCTAACCTATTGGCTTGCCATTGTATGCCCACCATGTGTTTGATGAAATGCCTAGTTTATTTGCTTTTGGTCTATTGGTTTGCATGCCATAGGCCTACCATTTGAATGCCATTATCGCCAACAATGCTGGCATGCCAATTGAACTACCATTTTTCGCTACCGAACTAACTTTTGCTTCATGTCTTTCCTTATTGTCAAACCTTTTATCATTTATTGTATATTGTATACAGCATTGCTATTGTTCATATTGATAACTGAATTGATTGATATTGAACTGATTGTTATTGGACTGATTGATATCTGGATGCCATTGTTGCTTATGGTATCACTTGCTATTGACCCTTATATGGTTTGGCAGAGCTACCGATCCGACAGGGTAGTGGGAAAATATTGTCGGCGATATGCACATTGTATTACTGATACCCTAGCTGGGAGGGGTTATGGTCCTGGCCATAGGGCCTGATCAGCCTTATGCTCACAGATATAGATATGTTATTGGAGACCTATATGGTCCATACTGATACGGATTATTGGAGATTGTGTGATTTCTTTTCATACAGTCCATCCCTTTATCTGTCTTTCCATATGATACCGAGCCTATATTGTATTCATTGGTTATACTGTACCCTGATATTGATTCCTTATATTGTTATTTGTTCCATTGATACCATTATTATATTACTGCTTACTGATTATTGTGGATGCATGTAAATTCACTGAGTATCATCTATACTCACCATTTCTTTGTTTACCCATTTCAGAAGAGGAGTAGGTTGTAGAATCCTGTCATCTATCATCCGAGGATATCTACAGATTGTCTGATGTATATTTTCTGATTTTTGTATTATTATTTGGTATTCATTATCTAGCTGCTCCATGGGGTTTGTATGGGTTAGCTAGGAGAGGAACATATGTATATATATTTTGATGATGATATATTGAGTATATGATGATGCATGATATGATAATTTGAATGGTTATAGCCAATTGCAGAATGATTACAGAATGCATGACAGATTAACAGAATGAATGGTAACTAGTTAAAATGGATATTATATTGTGTTTTATAGATTATGCATGTGATACTGAGTTCTACGGGTGCCGATCGCCATTGGCATCTCCCGTGCCTTAGGACCGTCGCGGTCTAGGAAACTGGGTCGTGACAGTTTCCTTGGGCATGTGATATGCTAGGATGGTTTCAAGGTGGATCCTTAGAAGATTGAAGCAGTTGCTAATTGGCCTTAGCTTACCAGTGTTTCAGAGGTTTGTAGTTTTCTGGGTATGGTAAGGTATTGCAAGAGGTTTGTGAAGGATTTCTCCAAGATTGCAGCTCCGTTGACTAGATTGATGCAGAAATAGGAGTGTTATTTTTGGACTGATGAGTGTGATCGCAGCTTTCAGACTTTGAAGTATTGCCTCACCAGTGCTCCAGTGTTGGCATTGCCAATAGATGGGGAGAAATTCACAGTGTATTATGATGCTTCTCAGATTGGATTGGGGTATGTATTGATACAGAATGGTAGGGTAATTGCTTATGCTTCTCGTCAGTTAAAGAAGCATGAAGCAAATTATCCGACTCATGATCTGAAAATGACAGCTATGGTTTTTGCATTGAAGATTTGGAGACATTACTTGTATGGATCGAAATGTGAGATATATACTGATCATAAGAGTTTATAGTATATATTTCAACAGAAGGATCTGAATCTTTGACAACGCAGATGGGTGGAGCTACTTAAGGATTATGATTGTGAAATCCTTTATCACCCAGGTAAGGCCAATGTTGTGGTTGATACACTGAATAGGAAATCTGTAGGCAGTCTAGCTCATATTGTGGTTGACAGGAGACCTTTGATCTGAGAGATGAGGGAATTAGCAGATATGGGAGTGGAGATAGATTTGGGATCCCGGATCGGAATCAGGCTCTATTAGCCCAATTTCAAGTGAAATCACTGTTATTTGATAATATTAAAGTGGCTCAGAATAGGGATCCTTATCTACTGAAGATTAAGGGAGATGTGCAAAGTGTGAAGATGACAGAGTTTACAGTCGAGGATGGGGTACTGAATTGTGGGAAGTGTATAAATGTACTAGATTTTGATGGGCTACAAGAT
Source organism: Aleurites moluccanus (assembly GCA_948193065.1). Classification (NCBI taxonomy): domain Eukaryota; kingdom Viridiplantae; phylum Streptophyta; class Magnoliopsida; order Malpighiales; family Euphorbiaceae; genus Aleurites; species Aleurites moluccanus. The sequence goes on from CANXYC011430560.1 coordinate 13,443, forward strand.
CGGATTATGAGAGAGTCTCACTACTTACCATACAGTGTACATCCAGGGATTTCTAAGATGTACCATGATTTGAGAGATGTATATTGGTGGCCTAGGATGAAGAGAGATGTGGCTCTGTTTGTTTCTAAATGCTTAGCCTGTCAGCAGGTTAAGTTTGAGCATCAAAAGCCATCAAGGTTGCTTCAGGAGATTGAGTTGCTAGAGTGGAAATGAGAGCAGGTTACTATGGATTTTGTAGTGGGCCTACCGAGGACTACCAGGGGATATGATTCTATATGGGTGATTGTAGACTGTTTGACAAATTCTGCTCATTTTTTGGAGGTTAAGACCAGTTACACGGCAGCTCAGTATGCACAATTATATGTGGATAAGATTGTGTGACTTCATGGAGTTCCTTTATGATTATTTCAGACAGAGGTACATAATTTACTTCTTGGTTCTGGCAGAAATTTCAGGAGGCCATGGGTACCCATTTACGGTTCAATACTGCTTTTCATCCGCAGACTGATGGGCAGTCAGAGAGGACAATCTAGACTTTGGAGGATATGCTTCAGTTGTGTGTTCTGGATTTCAAAGGTAATTGGGATTATTATCTGCCATTGATTGAGTTCTCCTATAACAACAGCTACCACTCTTCTATTGGTATGGCTCCATTTGAAGCACTATATGGTAGGAAGTGTAGATCTCCAGTGTGTTGGGTGGAGCTAGGGGGAAACAACTAGAGGGGTCAGAGTTGATCAGAGAGACTATGGAAACGGTGTTTATGATCAGAGATTGGATGAGGACTGCCTTCAGTAGGCATAAGAGTTATGTTGATCCAAAGAGGAAGGATGTACATTTTGCAGTTGGTGATCATGTCTTCCTTAAGGTCTCACCGATGAGGGGTATTATAAGATTTGGGAAGAGGGGAAAGTTATCACCAAGGTTTATAGGTCCATTTGAGATTCTGGATAGGATAGGTAATGTGGCCTATAGATTGGCTCTTCCACCTAATATGAGCCACGTACATCCGATTTTCATATCTCGATGCTGCGGAAGTATGTATCTGACCCATCTCACATATTGGAGGTTCAGGATGTGGGTCTCAGTGAAAACTTATCGTATGAGAAGCTTCCAGTAGAGATTGTTGATTGACAATTCAGACAGTTGCGTAATAAGGAGATCACGATGGTAAAAGTGCTCTGGAGGAACCAGTCCATGGAGGAGTGCAGTTGGGAGAGTGAGCAGTAGATAAGGAGCAGATATCCATTCCTGTTCCAGCAGTGAGGTATGTATCTATTTAAATTCGATGACGAATTTATTTGTAGGGGATAGAATATAATACCCTAGAAAGATATAACTCACATGTATGATTTAGTTCTCAGTATATGGTTCAAAAGTTTTGAAATGATGGGAAATAATTTTAGAAACACAGTTAGAAAACTAACTAGTTACTTTTTTAGAAAGCGAACTAGTTACTTTTTCAGAAAGCGGCGGTGTCGGGAACACTGTCGAGAAATTAGCAGTCCAGTCAACAGAAGAATTTCTGAATTGGACCAGGGGGTAAAAGTTTGCCTTAATGCATGTGCAATTTTGGTAAAAAGAAAAAAGTGAAAATCATTTAGGAATACTAAAAAAGTAACCAATGGCAAAATTATAAATAAAAGGAACTTTAAGGTGAATAGTAGAAATTGATCCGTCGAAGTTACAAAATGACTCTGAAACTAATTTTATAAATAAGAATAAATTAAAATAAGCTTATTGACTCCCCACTTTAAATTTCAAATCCTGACAGAAGTGACAGAATAAATTACAGAAGAAGTAGAGGTCAAAACCTAATTACTTGAAAGTTTAAGGACTAAAGTATAATTTGCCAATTGATTTTTGTATATAAGCCAACACTTAGAAAAATTTCATATCTTCTTCTTTCTTTGTTCTTATGGCTGAACCATTCCTTCTTCATTCTTCCTCTAAATTTCTTTACTTTTCCACCAAATTTCTTTAAGCAAATTGATAGAAAACTTATCTATTCTCCTAGTTCTTCTATTCCTCATCATTAATTTGCAAGAAAAAACAAAGGAAATCAAGGAACATTGAAGGGAAGGATTCGGGTTCATCATCCTATCTAGGTAAGAAGTTTGTTTGTTTGATTTAATGGTTCAATTAGATGATATTTAGGTTGAATTTGATGGGTTTTAGGTTAGATTGCATCAATTGATGCAAATTGTTGAAAATGCCTAATTTTTCCTAACCTAATTGAAGTTGTATGAATGAGCTTGATGATTTAGTGTTAGTTTATGTTAATTGATGTAAGAATATATCAATTGGTGGTTAATAGACAACTAATTAGTGGTTAATTTGATGTAGAACACAAGTTGTGACAAGGTTGCCCTATTTGGCTCATTTGGAGAATTGTGGGGAAAATCAATTTTTCAAAGCAATTTGAAAGCTTAAGTGAGTCTTATATGCATCAAATAATATGCATAACATCTTAGATTGAGTATTGGAATTCATATGAAAAAGTGTCACTTTGGACGAACCACTTTTACAATTCATGCATCTGTATTTTGCTTATTTTCCTTCATGTTTTCCTTAGCCATTATGATCCAATTGATGTTATTTAATCTTGTTTCATTGATATTCATTGTATAGTTGCAAATGTGGTTTGTTGTTGATTAAAAATGGCAAGTCAAACTTGCACCAAAACCTAACTTATTAGCTTGTCATTGTATGCCCACCAAGTATTTGTGAAAATGCCTAGTTGTTTTGCCTTTGGCCTATTGCTTTGTATTCCATAGGCCTACCATTTGGATGCCATTGTTGCCAGCGATGTTGGCATGCTAATTGGCCTACCATTTTCCTTTGCCGAGCCAACTTTTGTTCCATGTCTTTGTTGATTACCAAACCAATTGCCTTTGATTATATATCATCCATAGCAATGCCATTGATCTTATTAATAATTGATTAATTGATATTGAGCTTATTGATATAGAGGATACCATTATTGCATAATGGTTTCCATTGATATGTTGCTTCCTTATGTTGATCTTAATATGGCTTAACAGAGCTACCGCTCCGACAGTGTAGTGAAAAATACTATCGGCGATGTGCACATTGTATTATTGGTGCCCTAACTAGGAGGGGTTATGGTCCTGGCCATAAGACCTGATCAGTCTTATACTTATTGATACTGATATGCTACTGGAGACTGTATGTTCGCATATAGTCCATACTGATTCTACTGGAGATTGTATGATTTCATACAGTCCATCCCTCTATCTGACTTTCCATATGACATCGAGCCTAGGCTATGTTTTTTTACTGTCTTGTCACCTATTATTGATTCTGTATATTGTTATCTTGACCTATTGGCATCATTGTTTCATTATTACCTACTATATATTTGATGATGCATATAAATTCACTGAGTATCTTATATACTCACCTTTTCTTTGTTTAACCATTTCAGGATAGGAGTAGATTGCAGAATCCCATCATCTATCATCCGAGGATTTCTACTACAGTTATTTCATGTATATATTTGAATCCTGTACTATTTTTGGTGTTTATAATCTAGCTGCTCCATGGGGTATGTATGGGTTAGTTAGGATATGAACAGTTATATATGTATGTGATGATATGATATGATATGATATATGATAATTATATGGTATGTTATATTGACTGTTACAACTAATTGCATTAAATTATAGTAAGAATTACAGAATGACAGAATGAATGGTAATTAAGTAAAATGGATAATTAATTGATGGTTATAGATTATACATGTGATACTGGGTTCTACGGGTATCGGTCGCCATTGGCATCTCCCGTATCCTAGGACTGTCGCGATCCGAAAATGGGTCGTGATAAATTTGCACACCAAATATCTTTGGAATTTGAAAAAAGTAACAATCATATCGATGATAAACAATAATAGATGAAAGAATGGCCAATAATGATAAGCAATAAGATATAAGCTTGGAATCAATGAATAGGTAAACAATACTCATATCATATAGATAAGACAGATATTGGGCCGTGAGCACGTATAATCTCATATCAATCTCATATCATGTACATAAGGGTGAGCAGACCCTATGACTAGGACAATTAACCATTCCTAGCTAGAGTTCCATGTAAATCAATATGCACATTGCCGATGATATGTACCCACTACCCCGTCGGAGAGGTAGCTCTGTCAAATCCATACGTAAAATAGGCCAATGGAAATCAGTAACAATATCAAGTATTCATTAGAAACATTACGATACAATGGCTTTCGATCGATATACATAGGCTTACTTGTCAATCAATGTCAATATATTTCATTAATTATATATCGTTTTTTTTATACAAAGGTAGCAATTAACAATAAACATCATAGAATGTGGCTAAACATTCGGTGTGCATATTTTTAAAAACATTTAGGTATCTGATCAATCAAGAACAATAGGCATTTCAATATCAATAACAATCAATGAATATGGATGATTTCAATCTTTGAGAATGATTAAAGAAGGATCAATAATAGCAAAGTAATATTTTAATCAAGATAGAAACATGTTCATCGGGTCAACAAATCAAGGCATGAATATGATGTATACATTACTCACCTTAGCTTATGACTTGAACATTTTCTTTTTCCTTTATCCTTGATTCTTTGTTTTATTTCTTATGGTATCCATCACATCTCTTATTCATTCTTGACTCTACATATCCAATTAATTTCCATTTAGATACTATTTAACATAAAATTACATTACTTATACTTATATTAAAGAAAATTTCTCAAATTTTCAAATTTTAGGTTTTGCCTATAAAGAACCTTTACTAGCAGCCTATGTTTCCTTACTCATATCTCTGTCTACACTTATCCAATTGCTTCAATTCTTATTCCTACTTAAATTAGACATATTAAGCGCTAACATATCCAAAATTCACATTAATCCCACTGCTATATAATTTATGGTGTCAATTTAAACTTAAACTTATAACTAGCCCTACTATCCTGCATTTTGCCTGCAATCCTATTCTAGCAGTCTGTACTGTTTTATCTCATAACTCAATCTATACTTATCCAATTACTGTAATTATTTTTAATATTTAAAAAGACATAACATTATAGCATATCCAAATTTCAGAATATTTGGATCACTGTATAATTTTTAGTGAATTTTCAAAATTAAACTACTACCCTAAAATCTCTATCCAAATAGACACTGTTTCTATGCCTATAATTAATTCCGTGCTCATCCAATTATAAAACCAATTTATAGAAATTTATATAATATATAAATTAACATCTTCCATGTTAGAACTTTCTCTAATTCAAAATGTAAGGTCCTCATATCCATAAAACTTAGTAGCCTATGTTTTGTTTATCAGTCAATATGGGTAGATTACACTCATGGCCTAATATATCATAAAACAAAAATCAAATTAAAAAACCGTTTAACAAGATTATAAATAAGACATAAATGAACACTTTTTATGTTGAACACTTCTTCTAATTCTGTCTATATCATTATGTATAATAAAAATACTGTAGCATTTTTCCATAACCCTAATTCCAAATCAGTCACAGTTTTTACTCAATAGCTCTTTCCTCACTTTTAATTTTACAAATTCCTTTTATATAAATCTAATTTACATATTTATCTACAACTTTTATGTTTTGTCCATCCTCAAATTCAATCATTAAAAATTCAGATTACTATCTAAAAATTACTGCTTCAACATAGATTCAAAATCCATTTAAACCCTAGCTCATCTTTAACACTTTTAGCTTAATTACCTCAATTATTTGCTAAATGAAGCCATAGAACTCTTAATTTAAACTAAAATCTTAAGTTTAGGAGACTTTTTCTTGAATTAAATACTTGTATTTCAAACTCTCTTTTCCTCCATATAGCTTGGATACTAATGTCCAACAACTTTTTCTCCATTGATCTTTTTCTTCCATCAATTTTCTTATCTTCTTTGGTTGATTTCTTTGCAAGGATTGGAACAATTTTTTTTTGGCTATTTTCTTTCTCCATGGTTCAATCACTCTTTTGTCAAAAGCTATCCATTCCTTTTTCTTTTATATTCTCTATCCATATTAGATAAAAAGATGTAGGAAATTATAGAATTTTCTAGAATTGCCAAGTATTTATTTTCTATTTGTATATTCATGATAATTTTTAATCAAATATCAATCCATTCATTCACTTTGGCCGGCCACCTTAGCAATTTTTTGGAATTTGATATAAATAGGTGGGTCTCATAATTTTGCTTAATTGCACTTTGGCCCAACATTTTCCTTATTTACATTTTGACCCTAAAACTTTCTGTAATTTATTTTTTCTATTCTATTTAGATTCAACCTCAAGTATGGGAAGTGAAATACATTATTAGGTTGTTCTATCATTTAAAAATAGTTCTAGGTCATTTCTGGATCTCAGACAGTGGATTTTCAAAATTGCCCCCAAAGTTGTCATAAATTACGATTTTGCATTACTCTTATTTTCAGTATTCCAAAATATTTTTTAACTCTTTCTTTTCACCATAATTTCACATAAAATTTACTAATTTAATATCCCCATGTCTGGGTCAGAAATTCTTAAATTAGTCGGACTGCTATTTCCTCGGCAATGTAATTAACACCAATATTTTCCGGGACAATATCTCAAAAGTGGCTTGATTGAGGCTAAAAAATTCTTGAATATTACTCTCTGTCATTCTATATATATTTCAATAATTGATTGAGCCTATTCATACTTGAATTAATATTACATTTATTACTATAGTTCATTCTATTCATACTGTCTTATATACTTCCTCACTATTTATTACTCTGTCTGTTGGGATATTACAATAGGCGTGCCACTCAATCCCATCCATGGATTCATTCCTTTCTCTTTATTTTCCATATCCATTCAATTGAATCAAAGTCCAAACCAATTTCTATGACAACAATCATTTAATATTCATTATTTCCAACCTCTAAGACATAGGTTACACTTGAATTAATTGCACAATTATGTTAATCTCAATTAACATAGGAAAAAACTTAGCATAATTCAAAACTTTAACTCTAGTAATTTGTCACATCCCCACTTTAGAATATGACGATCCTAGGGAAAGGGTTGACTTAAGGCTATCGATTCTCGTAGAAACCATCATAACTTATAAATTATTTATGCAATTTTTATAAAAATTTCACCAGAGTTTCCTTTGTAATTATAGAATCTCAAGTTATCGACTAATTTAATTTTTACAATTTACACAACTTGCAAGGAAACCAGCACTTCTAAAATTTCACTTTATACCCTTGACTTTCATTTTTCATTTCATAGTTCCCTTCTTCAATTAACATAACATTGTCAATTAATTATGCATCAATTTAATTAAAGTTCAAATATTTCATACTAATATTTATCCATAAACACAGTACATATTCCACATTACTGTCATAATCATGAAGCAACTATAGATTAACAAAAAATAAATAAATTCTTCATATTAGAGGCAGTTACATAGATACTACCGGTTCCAAGCTCGGATGGAAGAGATGGGTTGGAACCACCACTATCTACTACGGACTTGAAAACATTAAACTACAGGATGTGAGAATTAATCTCAGTAAGTAATACATATATTATCTTACTTGTGAGACTAGGTGAGGGAGTTGATCACAAGGAAAATAATGATAGCATAAAATGTACAATAATGATGGAATCAATATCAATTAAAGATTCATAAAATTTAAGTCATTTAACATATGGGTTCGGTTCCATATTGACATCTAGAATTCATAGCATATCATATCATAAAATGACAGAATCATTATTAATCATTTAAGCATAGGCTACAATCCGGTAGCATACTATTTACTCATACGGTTGATCAAACCATATGGTTAGGACGTTAACCCCCTCATAGCTAGGATAATTAAACCATTGTGAACAAGGTCATTAAAACTTCTATCATTTCATTAATGCCATACATATAGTGCTTAATCATTAGGTATCAAAAATAACTTAAGCACTTTCAAGGGTTCAATAAATGATGCATTAGGCCAATCATACAAATTCATTTAAAAAGAATCATTTGAGATTATAAAAGGGCATGAAATTAATCATGGATCATACAATTGGTATTTTTAGCTAATAATAGAATTTCATGGCAATTTCAATAATTTAATTTGAAGGCAATGCCAAGTAAAATAATATGTATATTACTCACATCTAAATGCAAAAATCTAAAATTAAACTTCCTTTTCTACTTAGCCAAGACAAAAGAGAGAATCTTGAACCTCTTTGTCACCCTCTTTAGATGATGCACATACAATTAAATATAATTTAGTATTAATTTGATATGAATTTATATTAATTAACATTCTAATTAATCAATTTCCCCAAATTTCCAAAACTTAGGATTTAATTCCAATTTTAATCTAACTGACAGCCCTGAATGTCCCAGCAATATCTCCCTCTATACTAACCCAATTGAATCAATTATTTTTCCTACTAAAACTAGATATCGGATTCATCATATCTAAAATTCAGAATTTTCTAACTACTACAAAATTTATGGGAGAATTTCTAATTTTGTCCTGAATTTTTGTCTCATATCCTGCATACTCTGCCTGGACAGCCTTTATTATTTTTTACTTGCATATCATTATATACTTATCCAAATAGTTCTCTATTTTCACAAAATTTTAGCTAAGATATAGAAGCACATTTTTTATGTTTTGAGATTTCTATGATTTAGCCTTTAAGATTTTCAAAAATTTTAAAAACAATAAAATTGCTCTGACCAAACCCTAACCTAAGTCAACAACACTCAATCTATCATAACTCATAATCTAGAAAGAATATGACAAAACTTCCTTAAAGGAAAATAATCTACACATGCATATCTACAACTTTTTAAGTATTTACAAATTCCAACTTTAAGGTATAAAATTTCAGTTTCAAAATTCTACTTAGACACGAGGATTTTAAAATTCTCAAAGTTTTACTCCTAATTTCGCTTTCTTCTTCTAATTAGATATCTAAACTACAATTAAAATTCATTAAATCAAATTATAAAGCTAGTTTAAGGTTTTACCTATTGAAGTTCTTTGAAGCAATTTTATAAGTATCTACAAATTTTGATGAAGAAGAAAACTTTGGAGATGAAGATGTGAAGATTGGTGAAGATGGAGAGTGATTTATGTTGTGTTTGATAAAACAAAATTTTTGGAGGCCTAATTATGGAGGATTTCAGTAATGGGGTTTAGAGAGGTTGAAGAAGATGAAATTTTTGTCTAATTAGATTTATTTATAATATTTTATCACCAATTAATTTTTAAGTAAAAGAAAAATTAAGAAAATTGGAGGAGAAATTAATTTGGTCCAAATTTAAGTCTCCATTAATTTGGAAAAAATAAATTTGATTAATTTTGGTGGAAAACCCACCACTTAACCAGCCACCTAAACCTCCATCATCACTATTTTTTTTTATTTTTTTTAATTATTTGTCAAAATTTTATCTCAACTTTCTAAATTTTGCAAAATTATTATTTTCTTCTTCTTATTTTTCTATCTCTTTTACTTCTTAAATTAAGCAATTATATTTTATCAATTTCAGTTATTTCTATTTTTAATTCATCCATTATTTATTAAATTTTAAGTGTGTAAAGAAAAATTGGGTAAAAGACTTTAAAGAAAAAATAGATTTTCTTAAATCTAACACCGAAGGGTGTTCAAAATTAAGTTTTTCTTTGAAGTCTTTTAATTGATTTAATTAATTAGTACTCTTTCTAATCCCATTTAATCTCCCAATTATTTTTTCCACGCTGCCATGCTACCCAACTTAAGTTATCCATAATTAATTCTAAACAATACATTTCCTAGAATTTATGAAAAATTATTTTCCGATGCTCGTTTCACATAACTACACTTAAATCATTTTAAATTTTTTGTTAGGGTTATTACATTTTACCCCCCTTCAGAAAAATTTGTCCCCGAATTTTAAATTACCAACCTTAGCGTTGAAACAGCTGTGGGTACCTTAGTCCTATATCAACTTCACTTTCCCACAGGCTATCACACCCCAACTCCAGTGGTGCGACAGTCCTAGGGCAAGGGTAGGCTTAAGGCCACCATAAACCCGTAGAACTCACAAATCATAAATCTCATATACCATCACATCATTTACAACGTTATACATTATCATACAATGATCAGGTTTATATATATATTATTAAATATGAATCATATCTTTCTATTATCATTTCATATCTTTCTCTTGCTCCTTAATGATCAAAAGATGCATCTCACATCACTAAGGAACAAGAGTACCCAAAAGGTATCAATCATACATCAAAATATACTAGTATCCTCTAACGACTAACTACGGAGCTCTAAAGTATACTCCCATTACATATTATGTCATAATACCATTAATTTAAATATACAAAATATCTCAAAAGTTATTACAATGAAGCTTCTTGGAATAAACAAGTCAAGAAGTCTGATCCTCTCTATTAGCTCCCTCACGAGCTATGCTATCACCTGAAATCCATAGAAGAGGAGTGAGCCTTCAACTCAGAAAGATATGAACACTATAAATCAAAAGTCTGATTATCGAATCATGGTCATGAACAAATATTTATACACGTAGGCATGAAAGAAATCATAAGCTTTACTTGAAAGAAACATGGTTCTCATAATAATTTGGCAATATCAAATCATGTCATAAATCAAATCATGGTTCATATTTAGAACATAGAATGCCCACAAAGAATGGCATTATCAAATCTCATCTGATAGAACTGATCTCATATCATAACATACGTATTGGTAGCCTTGCTACCTTAACGTGCACACATGTTTAGTCAGGCATGCGCCTAGAGCTTATGGCCCCCTCTAGGTGGAACACTGATAAAAATCCTATCAGCTGGGCTTCCAAAGTGTACTATGGACTAATGAATTTACTCTCATTGGGAAGAGCATTCTATCCCTGGTTCATGGGGTTTCAATCTCATAGAAAGCATATT
>CANXYC011430685.1:0-20300 GCA_948193065.1 Aleurites moluccanus
AAATTTTTATTTATCAGTTAACTTATACACAAAAAGTTCATTTATAATCTTATATACAAAACACATTTATTGAATAGTTCAATAATTGTTCGGTCACTTAATGTGAATAAGGACTCTTTTCAGTTAGAGAAGATAATGAAAAAAATTTTGGTCCTAAAGTACCATATCTTATACAAGAGGCGCACTAATATATTACAAAAAAATGGTGAAATTAGTGTTCAATAAATTCGTTTAAGTGATAATCTAACATATTTGTTCACTAAGATATTACCTACTGCAACATTCAAGAAATTAATTAACAGTATTGAAATGTGGCACGTTAAAGATTTTCAGTAATATTGCAAATAGAAAGAGTTTAATGCTATACTCTTTTTCCCTTAACCAAAAGTTTTGTCTCATTGGGTTTTCCTGCTAAGGTTTTTGATGAGACAGTATATCATTTGCAATGTGGAAATATTGTACTCTTTTTCCTTCACTAATTTTTTTTTTCCACTAAATTTTTACTAGTAAGGTTTTAATAAGACATATTCTTTGTAAATAAGGACATCCAAGGGGAGTATTATAAATATATAGATAAATGTGGATATCCATTTATCTATCTTACTACTTATAAGATAAATGTGGATGTCCATTCATCTATCCCACTACTCATAAGTTTTTATATTTAAGTTTAATTTTATTGCACCATTTATGTTGTAATTTATGTTGTAATTTATGGTGGTTTTATATATTGTAACATATGATAAAGATGAATCATATAAATAGAAATTCATATTACTTTGTAATATACACCAAAAAGATAATATAAATCTCTCTCTTTTACATTCTTGTTCTTATTCTTGTTCTTATTTTATTTTCTTTATTTTTTATAAAAATATAATTATAAATTAATTATTATTTTCCTATATATTAGACTCATTCATCTAATTTTACTTTTAATCAATACTAGAATAACCAATAATAATAAAAAATATATATATATATTTTTCTCATTTATTTTTAATTAATTATATTTTATTTTTACTTAAAAAAATATTTTTTAAGATTAAAAAATATATTTTCATATCTTTAATAAATTTGAAAATAAAAATAAATAAAAATATTTTTTATTTTATTTTTTAAAAATAAAAAATTTGAAAATAAAAAATAAATAAAAATATTTTAAAAAAATATTTTTACTTTTTATTTTCAAATTTATCAAAAATATAAAAATATATTTTTTATTTGTATATAAAAATTTAAGAAGAAATAATTTAATTTTTTCTTAAATTATTTTTTAAAATAAAAAATAAAAGTATTTTTAAAAAATATTTTTGTTTATTTTTAATTTTTAAATTTGTCAAAAAATATGAAAATGAATTTTTTATTCCTAAAAAATATTTTTAAAGTAGAAATAGAATGTAATTAATTAAAAACAAATGGTAAATTTATTTATTTTACTTCTTTCTTGACAATTTTAGAATTGAATAACTGTAAAATTAAACAGAATAATGTATTAGTATAATAAGATATTTGTCCGGAGGTGTTAATATATTTTTTAAAAATTATGGAGAATTTAGTGTATTATGTAGGAAAAAAAAAATATAATAATTAACTTTATAATTATTTAAAAATTATATATTTTAAATATATAAAAATAAATATAAAATATATATATTTCGACTGATTTGATTATTTTAAATTTTTTTATAAAAATTAAACCGAATCAAATAGATAAAAATTTATAAAAAATAAATCAAATCAAAATTTAAATTTAAATTAAATCAAACCGAATCGATTGGTTTAATAAATATGTTGAAATTCTAAGATAAATTAATATTAAAAATAAATATGAATAAAATATTACATAATAAAATAAAAATATCTATTATCTCCTAAAAAAGTTTTTAAATTTATTCATCATGTAAATTTATTTATATATAAATCAAATAAATTTTATATTTAAAGACTTAAATTTTGATTATCATTGTTTAAAGTATATTTTTATTCAATTAAAATTTTCAAATAGATATGATATCAAATAATAAATAAATAAAAATTATTAAATATTAATTTTTATGAATTTACAAATTTTTATTTCAAAAATTAATACTATCAATCTAAACAAAATTTTAATGAATGAAATAAATAAATATATTTGTTTAAATTTAAATCTAATAATTTTTTTAAGGTTGGGTTATTAATTAATACACCAACCAACAAGTCACGAGGCAGAGTGAAACGGTACACTTTTCTTTAAATTTTGGAGTTTGTAGGTTTTGCGGGTTAGGTAGCAAGTAGTTGAGTCTGTTCACTTCTTCTTCAAATCGTTAAGACTCTAACCCATTATCTGTCATCTTCTTCTGTTCCTCTTGGCCTTGTTTTTAACGAAACAGAGACAAACCCAACATTTCAATTTTACAAACAAAATTAAGAAACAAGAAATGTTTTCAATTAGATCAATCTTTCGACCACAACAAATAAGACCCACTTTTTGTTTCTCATATTCTTCTTCATCAGCTGTTGCAACTCAGGCTGAAAGAACTATCAAAGAAGGGCCAAGAAATGATTGGACCCGCCAAGAAATCAAAGATGTTTATAACTCTCCTCTTCTTGATCTCCTTTTCCATGGAGTTAGTCTCTTGATTTTTATTTTCTTTAATTATTTTGGCATAATTTACACTTGTTTTCTTGTATATGGTAGCTACTTGCATTGTAATGATGGGTTCTCATTATTTTTTAGGCTCAAGTTCACAGACATGCTCAAAACTTTAGAGAAGTGCAGCAATGTACTTTACTTTCTATAAAGACTGGTGGGTGTAGTGAGAATTGTTCATATTGTCCTCAATCTTCAAGATATAAAACTGGGGTTAAAGCTCAGAAGCTTATGACCAAAGAGGATGTTATGGAGGCTGCCAAAAGGGTATGTGCCGTTTTAGTCCTTTTTTGCTTTATCTAGCACTTCTAAGTTTGAGTAATTTGATCTTGACAAATCTGAATCATAATGCCTTTTGTTTTACCTATTTTTTGGTAGAGTCTCTTGCACCTTGTTGTGAAACAGAAAATCTGCCCTAACCTAAACACCTTTTTTAATTTTATTCATTTTTCTTAATTGACTAATTTAAGACTTCTCTAGTGAACATCTTCGATCAATATCTCTTTATTTATGCAGACTTGTGTCATTTACTAGGAATGCTTTAGATTTTTCAGGATACATATTTCTTCATAGAAAAGTGTTTTTCCTATCCTTGTTTTGATGTGCACTGTGTTTAACTAAAATTTCATGAATTTGCAGAAATTCTGTACTGCAAGTATGATTCACTAAATGGGGCAGCTGTATATATATATATAGAACGTCTCAAATAAACTCTTTGATATTCTTAGAATAATATACTGTTCAACAACATGATGAATGCTGCTATTCCATGATTGCCTACAAATTAGTTGACTTCTCCAATTGAAACTAATAGGCTAGTTTCAGATAGCAGTGAACCTGTATTTGATGTATGTTCAATTATGCATGTGATATATATATATAGAACCTCTCAAATAAACTCTTTGATATTCTTAGAATAATATTCTGTTCAACAACATGATGAAATGCTGATATTCAATGATTGCCTACAAATTAGTTGGCTTCTCTAATTGAAACTAATAGGCTAGTTTCAGATAGCAGTGAACCTGTATTTGATGTATGTTCAATTATGCATGTGATACAGTAGTCACATGATTTGGATACCTTCATTTGCTTTGTCAGGCAAAAGAAGCTGGTAGCACACGTTTTTGTATGGGTGCTGCATGGAGGGACACAGTAGGAAGGAAGACCAACTTTAGTCAGATTCTAGATTATGTAAAAGAAATAAGGTAAGAAACACAATCGATGTGTGGCAAATATTCATGGAACAGAAGGCCTGGTTGTTAATTTGGAAATAATTCTGTGTAAGGTTAGCATTATCCAGTTGTGTGTTTGTGTGAAAGTGTGTTCTCGATGAGTGAATTATGAGAAAATTCTTCCATCTATAATGGTAGGTTTTAGAATGTGAATCTAAACTCGTGACTTGCAGCCTGTACCAAACAATGAAGCTTTAGATATATATAATCTTCATACTAAAATGTTGGAACCTGATGGAATAAAAAAATGTGGAAAAAATGACCTTTTTTTTTAATAAACTGAGATAGTCATTTTGGATTTTCATATGATTGGGATCTTTTGTTGAAAATATCTATTGTTGTATAGTCAGAAAAGCAGTGGCCTGTGTGGGAAATAATAAATCAGGTAATAATTCTTTCATTTTTCCAAAAAATCTATGTTTAGGTGTAATGAACCATATTATGAGGTTGATTGCATACTTGATGGTGTAGATAGTGTTGTGTTTAGAAGTCCAGTGTGAGAGATTCAGTGAGATTCCACTTCCATTGGTGCAGGCATTGTTACTTTGGTGATAAATAAAGAAATCAATATATATTTTGGTTTTCTATGTCTGAGATGATTTTCTATATCTATATTTGCTAGTTTGTTAGTTTTTATACAAAAAGAAAGTATAAGATTCTACTATGTCAAAATCAAGAACCTTAAAAATTTTGGTTACTGTGTTCATAGAGTTGGTGTTATAGCTGTTAAATAACAGTTCTAAGGCTACTTCTTGTGTTACTGCTATTGTTTTAATGTTCTTGCAAGTGAGCTCTGGCACAATATCATGGAATTTGATGGAGGCCATGTAAGTGTAAAAACCTTTTGATGAATCCTTTTCAATTGATGTTCAACAAGAAGCATATGCTACTTTAAAAAGAAGGCTAGCAATAACAAGATCATACTTTTCCTCACAATTATTGATTTACTTATTCTTCTCTTGGTAAAACATTATTAAGTTACTTCACTGAAAGATGTTTCTTACCATATAGCAAAGTATAAAGAGTCTTCAATTATTTTCACTTTTATTGTTTTGTGGTTTGAAATGACCATGTTATCTATAACTCTGCTTTTGATAATTATTTGCCATGTTATATTGAAATTTCTGGCAATTTTTCAATCTAATTATGACGGTCATGCAGTTGCAAATCTTGTGCTTGCAAATAAATAAAAGAATGCATGTCACATGCTTGAGAGCAGTCGCTCTATGAAAAACATTTAAGGGCAGGACCATCCCCAAAATTCCCATCTTTCATTGTCTTTGAATAAGATGTCTGGTCTGTGATTGAAATGTCTTATGTGTACCAGGGATATGGGCATGGAGGTTTGCTGCACTTTGGGCATGCTAGAGAAGCAACAGGCTCAAGAACTCAAGAAAGCTGGCCTTACAGCTTATAATCACAATCTTGATACCTCAAGAGAATACTACCCAAATATTATCACAACAAGATCTTATGATGAACGCTTGCAAACCCTTGAATATGTCCGAGAAGCAGGAATTAATGTCTGCTCAGGTGATTTATTTAAATTTCAGAATGAATATTGTCTAGATAGAGTTTTGTATGGAACTGAAGACCTAGTAAGCTTTTGCTTTTTCTTATTCTTCTTTTCCTCTTAGTTGAATAAATGATAATGAATAAAATATTTGAATTAATTTTTCGCTTTAAATTCTGTCTAAGGCTTGTAAGTAAAAGCAAAGAACCTACTTCATCTTTTTCTTTTCTTTTTACTAGTAAGATGTGAACTAGAATTTTACATAATCCTTCCTACCTCCCTATTTCTAGAGCTATTCAATGAGAGCAAGTATTTGTCTTGTGTTAATGAAGTTTCCAATTAATTTAAAATAATGAGGAAGAAAAAAGAAGAATTAGTGAGCAATATACTGTAATAGTAATAAAGCAGACCGCTTCCATTACTTTCTGGCCAATGTCTGCTACCAATTTTTTTTTTTTTTTTACAAAAGCCATAGCATAATATGATTTCTCCTGATATTTTAGATGTGTGTATTTCATTTGCTCTTATTTTCCATGAGGTACGGCATTTGATAAGTTAATGAGCAGAGCATCTTTTATCTTGAATCAGTTACAACTTACTCTAGTAACAGTTTTTATGAATTATGCATGTGTTTGCACACGCTATATACATTCATGTTATAAACCTTATCAAGGGGTCATAAAATGTGTAGAAGAAAAACAGTATATTTGTATATTTTAATTTTGACTGCCTTGCTTGCACTTCTATCCTCTGTAATCAGTTACCTTTTTCTATTACTTTTGAACTCAAACTATAATAATTAGTTGGTAATTTTTTTCCTTTTCACTTTTGTCTTTCTAAAATCCATCTTCCGATACATGTTTCAAAGCTTAACTAGTCCAATTGATGAAAAATTAGTCCAATTAAAACTTCTTCTTTATATATAATACGGTGCAGCTTTTCTTGGACTAATAGCAAACTTGCCTTAAGGTTTGATGCTTTTCTTTATTGTAGATGCCAGCTAGGAAAAATATGAATAATTATAGACATATAACTGTCTTTCTTTCTGTTTATAGGAGGCATAATAGGGCTTGGAGAAGCAGAGGAAGACCGTGTTGGTCTATTGCATACATTGGCAACACTTCCTAGTCACCCAGAGAGTGTTCCAATCAATGCTCTACTTGCAGTGAAAGGCACACCTCTGCAAGATCAGAAGGTAATACTAATTCTGTTTGTTAAATTTATCAGGATTATGCATAATGTTTTATTGCGGGTATCCGGTTTATTTTTGTTTTTCAGATTTAGTTCCCCATCTTGCAGAAAAATTTGATATGAGATATGGGTCATTGCTCTAGTATAATATTAAATTGTATTTGATTGGTAATAACTCCTTCATATTTTGGTTTGTTCTGGATTTTGTCCTTGATTTCTTTGTTGGTTGGAAAATGTCAAAATCAATAATTTTAACAGAAAATAAAAAGGGCCTTTGTCCATGAGAGCGTATGTGCGGTTCAAGGAAGCTTCTTTATTTATTTATTTTTTGGTTTGAACCTATGACCTTTAGGCCATAATGGAGCAACCTTACCATCACAAGGCTACACTTTAAATCAATTAAAATAGTGATGATGGGAACTCAAAAGAATATTTTTCATGAACTTTTCTGATTTCTTCTCCTCAAGTGAATGGTAATTATTGCCAACAGTTTGTTAATCTGGGGCACCTCCTAAATTATCAGATGAGTTGCTTAGTTGTATAAATTTCATCCGAAGACTTATGCCTCATCCATACACTTTCAGATTGCTTAAAAAAAAATTTGAAGTTAAATAAAACTAATCTGTCTCCCACCTTTTTCAGCCAGTTGAAATATGGGAGATGATTCGAATGATTGCTACCGCTCGAATAGTCATGCCAAAAGCAATGGTCAGATTGTCAGCTGGCAGAGTCCGTTTCTCGATGCCTGAACAGGCTCTCTGCTTTCTTGCTGGTGCAAATTCCATCTTTACTGGTGAGAAGCTGTTGACAACTCCTAACAATGATTTTGATGCTGATCAACTCATGTTCAAGGTGCTCGGTTTGATCCCAAAAGCTCCTAGTTTTCCTGAAGATGAAGCTGGTTTTGAATCAGAAAATTGTAAGGAAGCTGTTTCTAGTTCAGGTTGAAATTATTAGTTAGAGGGGATGTCTAATGAAATTTTCATTTAGGCCATTGCCCTCTCTTAGTTCAAAGTAGAAATGTAAAAGCCTTTCATTTTTATTTTTGATAAATTTTGTTGTAGCTTAGGGTTCAAACTTGAGACCTCTCATACTACCATTGAATAAAAAATCAATAGTGTGTTTCATTTTTTGTTTTTAAATTAATTATGATGATTTTTCTCGATTCAAATTATGTTGAAACAATTGCACAAGGTGGGGTTCAAAGAACAGTATATGTTTCTCTTGTTCTCGATGCCATCCAAAGGCACATCAAGGAAGCAATGGATTATTTCTGCATGCAAGAAATTTCATGTCTTGAAGTCTAATGTACAATGGACAATGGATCATTACCTTACTCATCTGATAATGTGATTGCTAATGGAGCTATTCTCCATATTTAAACCTCTTTTTGAGAAAAATGAGATTGAGAAGATGGTTTATGAAATGTTGCAATATTCAACATAAAGGGCAAATTTCCAATTTCTATATTATGTGATTTCTTAGACATTCAGTTCATAGGGACAAGTATTTTTAAACAATTTCATGTACCCTTCAATTATAGGGTATTTTATTCAACATATTAAAAGGCAAAACTGTCATTTCACCAGCATCTAAACTTCAATAAATAGAGGTGCTTCACATCCATTTTTATGACAACATTTAAAAATAAAAAATAGAGGTGTTTCACTTCTATAAAGCAGTTGATAATATATACTTGAATTTTTCTTTTTTAAAAAAATATATAAATTCATGTGTTTCTAGGAGTTGCTTGGTGCGATGACACTATCCACATAATATTATTTTTCATATTTTTTTAATATATAATATTAAATTAACTGCCGCAAGAGTCTATCTTAAATAATAAGAAATTTAAATTATCTAGAGAAATTTCGAATTCAAGTTTATTTTTTTCTTAAATATATAATTCATAAAAAAAATAATATGGTATTTCACCAAAAATTTTCTCATCTCTTTCAACACTAATTACCAATACTACCTATGATTAAAAAAAACTAATAATAAGTTAATTTTTTTATGATTTTATGTTTTCTTAATTATATTTTGTAATGACATTTTCAAAAATTTTACTCCCTCTCCAATATTACACCTTTGTGTTGGTACAAAAAAAATTAAGAATTCAATATCGTTTACTATTTTATATTTATTATGAAGGTTAATAGCATTAATTATTATAAAATAATATGATTGATTATAATATATTAAAAAATGTATTTAAAAATACAATAATAAATTTAATTTAAAAAGAAAAATAACTTGTAAACGGAGTAAGTATAACTTCATTTTCAAGGTTTTCAATATGTATATATAGGGTTGAAAAATAAAATTAATCTTCAAAATATTAAATTAATTTATACAAAATAAAATATAATTTTAAATGTTATACTCTAAATATCTTATATCATGTAAAATGTAATTTAAATTTTATATTATTTTTTACGATTTATAAAAATGAAAATATGTATATATAAAAGTAAAGATAGAAATTTTTAAGTTTTTTATTTAAAAAATAAGAAAAATTAATAAATGATTTTTATCATAAAAAATATTTAAAATTAAACAATAAAAATATATAGAAAGTTTTATAACTTTAAATATTTTGATATTTTTGTTTTAATTTTATAATATGTTTTTTATAAAATAAGTGAAAAAAAATTTTGCAATGAATTTTTTTTATTTTGCTATTTCAAAGTGAAAATAATTATTATATATTTTTTTATATGAGAAGTGAATGTTTCAAAATTAATCCCCTTTGAATTTGTTCTTATACAAGTTATAATTATTTATTTATTATCTTTATGCACTCTGTTTGATTTTTTTTTTTTTAATATTTTCTCATTCATTTATTATAATCTTGAGATGTACATTTTGTAATTTTTTATTTTAGGTCATTCAAACACAGCCTATTTTTTGAGGTGCTAGTTATGAAGAGATATGATGGAGTCCTTATCAAGCCATTGATAGGAAAACTTCAATTAATTGTCTGCTATTATTAATTTTTTTTTTTTTTTTGAAAGAATTGTCTACTATTATTAGATACTAATAAAAATGGAGAATTAGAAAATTGAGAAATTATTGGATACTGTCCAAATTAACCACACAAAAGGGCAAAAATTATTTTCATAGGAGGAAAATTTTTTTTCCTTGTTTCAGTACTCAGCTACCTCAAAATAAGTAACCAAAATCATTGAAATACCTGACTTTTTTTTATTAATGAATTAATATATTAATATGTAAATAATAATAAAAAATCTTTTATTAATAACTAATAAATGAATAGAAAAAATAAATAACTCTATTCAATTTAAGAATCTAATAATTTATTAAAACTTTTTTAAGTGAATATAATCAACTACGTACGATATGAACTAACCAATGGTGTACATTAATTACAATATAGATTCATGATTTAACTTCATGGATAATTATTATTTAACAATATCTAATTACTATTAGTAGTTTATAACTTTTCATGATAAATTAAATTTACCTAAGATTTTTTCCATTTATTGAGTAGCAAAAATTCAGTTAGTTTAAATATTTGAATTTCTATCATCAAACCAAATTGAGTTTAATTGGCTTACATGTAATTCAAACTCGTGCTTAATATTGATAAAAAAAAAATGTATATATTTTTTGCTGGATTATGCAAAATCCTTATCACAGGTAAGAAATCACCACCAAAATTTAAAAATTCAAGTGTCAATCATAGGAATCAAATTACCCACTTTTTGTTCTCAAATAGTAGTCCCCAACAGTAAAAAATAAATGTTCTCCCAATACCACATCGGCAGCAGGCTGATTTTCAATGCAATCAACTGTTACCTGAAGATTACAAGGAATAATGAAATTCCATGAGGCAAGTACTAAATATGGTCAATAGACCTTTTTCCCATAGTTTTTGAAATATATTAAGGTATAAGCAGGAACATACCTTGCCATTTTTTTTGCTGAAATTCTGACCTCAAATTAGAATGATCCCTAGATAATAAGAAGGTTTCCAGACCATGTGCAAACTTTGTATTTCCTGCAACCAATTTACAAATATCAGGGAGGGATTAGAGAGAACATCCAGCCATGGCTTGATTTGATAAAGTAGCCAAACCCACGGAGATAGAGAGAGAGAATTAGGGGAGGTTAAAGTGGTGGAAGAGACTTTGAGAGAGGAAGAAACCTGAATATAGCGAAAGAATAGCATCCAATTTGAACATTAGAGCAGCTCTTGCCACATAAATGGTGAAAGACAATTCATAAACATGATGGTAACTCTCCTTCCCAATTACAACCTGCATTGAGTGCATCAATTTATAAGGGAAAGAAAATTCAAATATGCACTGTTAAGCATACACAAACTCTTTTCACTATTCTCAACTTATGATTTGTGTTAACTATTTATATGGGAAAGCACACAGTTGAATGCACATGCAAATATCTGTAAATACATCTTGCTCTCTTTTTCTTCTTTTGGTTAAGCAAATTAATATAAGATTAAATGTACAACAAAGGAAGCAAGCTCCGAAGCACATTTACAGAATGACATTGAAACATTAACCAATAAACAATCCTGGAGATGCTCGCAACACTTATGTCTAATTTTTAAGAACTCAGTTCCCTTGCACTCAAATGTGTGATGTTTTTCAAAGTGATTACTAGGGTGCATTGACTATGAAAATTGTGGACATTCATCAAACTAAAAATGTTTTTTCATTTAGTGCAACTTACAGCATGTGGTGGCATCACAGAAGAAGGCAGCAATGGAGATCCAATCGCATCCCTAATATATAGTTCCTGCATGTAAAAATATACAAATAAAGCTCTGAGCAGTTATAAACATAGACACCAAAGGTATGTTTGGTAGGCTGTAGTGGAATGTAGTGTAACATAATCAAACACAGTTCTAGTGTAAGTAATTACACTAGAAATGCATTTGATTATATTACTTTACATTCCACTACAGCTTACCAAACATATCCTAAGAATTGTCAGACTGTAAATATACAGTGTGTGACCGAAAGGATGGCAGAATATTTTGCAAAGATTTCTAATGCAAATGAAGTTAAAGATCCCAAAAAAAAGATCAAAAATTAAAGAACTGGCACATTACCTGGGAACTCAGAACTCGTTCTAATTTTGATTTATCTTTATCCAAAGATTCAAAGTAGATATCCACATCTGTAGGTTCAAGGGCAACTTTTTTCCGCAACTTCTGAATTCTATTAACCACCTACAATGGACCAGATTCAACCACTTCATTCATCAGAAATCAGCCCTCTTTGACAAACACTAACAAGATGGATAACATAATCGAAGTACAGTCAATGAGCAGTGGAGCATGGAAACCAAAGGATTTACAAGATATGTGATAGCAATGCCATTACAGTTTTGCAAACACATCAATACACGGGGTAACAAGGTGAGAGAAATTTTTGTGGATGGGAGTTTAAAAATAAAAAAAAAAGAATTTAAATCTAGAAAACTGAACTAGACAATAAACAAAGAGTATTCATGTGAATTGAAGAATGACCAGCAGATTAATTTGCAAAGTACCTCTCGAGCAACACCAGCCTCATACAATGATTCATCTGGGCGCAGATCCATAATCACCAGAACATCACCTAAAACATTGGACACAAAACTTGAGGCTACATGTAACAAAAAAAAAAAAATAGCGTAACTACATGCAAGCAATAACTCCTACCATCTCCAGCAGCATCTATCTCCTTCTCTGTCAAACCATCAGGACGTTTGAATTCCCGAACAATCTATATCTCCAGAAAAATGAGATAAATTAGAATATTAGCATAATGTCAGTTGATCCTTCTCAAAAGGAATAAAGCCTATTAAATCAATTAGCCAAAATGAGGGTTCAGGGTAAAAATAAAACGATGGTTTCTTAAGAAACAACATGAGGTTGGTTATTATCCAGTAGTAAATCACCACCTTACCACTGATATTAGAAACTGTATCATAGGTGGCATTCAAACAAAACCAATGTCCGAAATTCCCAAAGGACAAAAATGGGAAACAGTGGAATAATACTTCTGAAGATGCCAATAAAGACAACCCAATGATCTCATCAAGAAAGCAGTAATGAGTCCACCAAGATAACTAGGATTTCATAACAGGGGGGCTCAACATAGAGTGTCAATAGATGTTTACTATCAGAATATTTCGTTGCACAAATGTTAATTCCACTTCCATCCGCACGAAAAGAAGTTCTATCCTTCTGTGATATTGTTGAAGTCCATAGACCAATACACATGTAGACTTAGGTGGGCAAATGTTGAAACTCATTTGTATAAAATCAATTGACTTGTACTAAATCCAACATCCACTCATTTATAAGCCCTTTATATATTTTGTTATTATTCGATGTTGAATCTTTAACTCTAACACCCCCTCTTGACACGTGCTAGTTAAGCTAGGCTCTTAACTAGCATATGACACAACAAACTGAGCCGATGGCAGAAGACAGATGGTTGATTAGATAAGTAATTAAATTTGCACATATGTCAGGCCCTAATGATACATGGCTACTGAGAGAGATGGCCGAAACATAACAGATGGCTGATTAGATTTACACATGTTAGGCCCTACAGACACATGGCTACTGAATAGATGAAAAAGCTCAAATTGGAGTGTAGAGTTGGCTGATTGGCTCTGATACCATGTTAAAGTTCATGGACCCGCACACATATGAACTTATAAATAGGCAAATATTGGAACCCATTTGCACAAAACCAATTGGCTTGTGTTAGGACCAATATTCACTCACTTATAAACCCTTTATATATTTTGTTATTATTCGATGTGAGATCTTTAATTCTAACAGATCTAAATGATCCAACCCACATATATAGGGGTCATGAGTAATCCAACAACAAAAGCAGCACCTTGATATCAGCCATCTTCAGACAGTGTGAAGCAATAGTAACTTCTCCAGCTGCCTCAAAAGCTAAGATATCTTTCTGAGAAATTGCTTTAATTTCTTTGGCAACAACTCCCATTGATTTTCCAAGTCGCTTCCCTAGCACACTAGAAGAAACCAAATAGAAAATAAATGAGAGCATTGAACAGCAACTCATATGGAATTAGCTGCTTAATGAAAAAAAAAATTTGCATACCTAAACTCAGGCTCTGCATGCAGGGAAGCATACTTGAGAGTATCATTACACGGGATAAGAGATCTTACATTGAGTTCCTCCAGTACATACTAACATGCAAGTAAAAATACATCAATCATTAAGATGAAACAAATAATAAAAACAGAAAGCAAACAAACCAGAATCAATGTGTTTACACCACAATAAAACCCCTTGTTAATGGCCATGAATTATAAACTTAATGACAAAAGCTATAGAAAATTGCAACCTAAACCAAGAAAAAAAAAATTGTACATCCAATGGATCCTATATCTTCTGATGCAACAAAGACAATCTATGATTATATGTTCAAGAACACAAAATGAATTCTAGCAGGCTCTAAATTTTGCTTATCAAAAAACATTCACCAGATAATATTATGGTAAAATGGAAAGCAAGAAACTAGGGAAAAGAACATTAGTGCAAATGGCTTTCTCAGATTCATTTTGTAGAAAGAGAGAAAAAAAGAGAAAAATCGGCAGTAGAACTTCATTCAAATGTGTATATAATTCAAAATAATAATAATAATAATAATCAAAAGAAAAGAGAAGAAATAATATATATATATATGCTAGGACTGGAAACATTGGACAAAGGAGATAATTGCAATATCATATAATACTGGTTGGAGGATAAAATAATACCCCTTCACTGTAGAAAGAGCATGAATAGCCCTAATAGACAACTCATTATCAAAAGAAGAATCACTAGTGTAGAGTTAATCAGAAAGACAACTAGAACAAATAACCATAAAAAACATGATTGGTTCCATGACTAACAGTGCACAAGCAAGCCATTTTATTCACAAACCTCTTTTAGTTTTCCAGCAATGTCATCAAGAAAGTCTGCATCAGGATGGACTACTGTCATCTCCCTACAATTTGTAAAATGTATAACATGGAAAAAGTAAAGAACCAATAAAGAAAAAGCCAGTAAAATGTAGCAACTAGACTAAAGAGATAAATGAACAATAGATCAGCTATATGTGCACCTCAGTGGTGATTTCAGAGGCTTGTTGTGCCGCTCACGAATATTGCGTGCCAAATCAATAATGGTCATCATCCTTGAAACACTTCGCTCAATTCGTTCATACATCTGCAATGGCATCATCAGAACACAAGTACGAAAATTTTATTAAAAGAAACTAACTATTGCTTAGTCACAAAAATGATCAAAAGATTCCTAAATTATAAATTCCAGAAACAGTTAAATCATGGGTTAATTACAGAAAATCACCCTGAGATTTGTCTTATTTATACTTGGCCCCCCTATTGTTTCAAAAGTAGCAACTTTAGTCCCTATACTGCCATCAGCGAAAAATACAGGATTTTGAGAGACTTTAAATAAGTGTGTTGAAATTTAATAACATATGGGCTAAATTAGTAAGGACCAAAAGTATAAATTAAGGCAAACCACAAGAGATGTTTTGCAATTAACCCTATCATAAATGAAAAACAGAAGAACAAAGTTTTGGTCCGAAATTCAACAAAACAGAGTCAGAGAGATTAACACATAAATGATGTAAATATTTTTTCAAGAAAAGTCGTAAATAATCAGTTTATCCAACTTCATAAAAGCAATCTTTCCAGAATTCAAATGAGTATAAAGTCTGCATATCCAAATTGACCACAGATTTGCAGGTTTCTAAACCATAACTTATTTGACTATTTTGTTAGAGCTACAATATAGATGATATGATAATACCTCTCCCTCTACTCGAGGAAAACTGCAGTAGTGAATGCTTTCCTCCGATCCAGAAGAGACTTTCTGCATATTTTGATATAGAACTTCTGTGAAGAACGGTGTGAATGGTGACATCACCTTACATTATGTTAGAAGCACCTGAGAACCAACAGATGCAAAATGACATGTAATCCAAATCTAACTGACAATTAAGATGTCTTCTGTCCATATCAGAATAACTAATCACCATATTCAAGCAAAAACAAAAGGTGAATAATCATATCAAGAATACAAGGCAAGAGGTTAAAAATCAAAAGCAAGAAAAATATTTATGAACTCCAACCAATCTTTTTCTAAAGCTTTTAAAATCTAACTATAAAAAATATCTGAGGGCAATTAGGTTAGTCCAGTTGGTAAAGTTAAATGGTGGACTGAGGTTGTAATTTTTGAAGTCCTAACCCATAATTGATGTCTGCTATCATTTCGATGTACAAGTATAAATAGCCGTAGTTTCGATTTAATACAACATTCATGAAAAACCTAATTGGATATGCAAAAGGCTTATCCTTTATACAACCCATGGATTTCTAAAAATAATGTTGCAAGCTAAACTCTCAACAAAAAAGGACCTAGGAGGAGGAAGAAGCAACCTCGATCAGCACACCCCAAACCAAGTAACTGGAAAATAACAAGGCTTTACTAGCTATCAAAACTAACATTGTAACCATAAGTTTGATGTATGATAATTAACTACATACCCATAAATGGAAATCAAGAATGTTAATGGTAATTAGTTCAAGTCAGCATAGCCAATTACCACTAATCATAACCAGAAGATAGTGACAAATGTAATATCAATAGCATGGCCCATGCAGTCAAATGGTAGCAATCTAACAGATTTACTAAAATTCTATCAACGTACACTGTAAAGTGTTGATAAAGCAGTCTGGCAGTCTTCTTCCCCGGTACGACCTTTTAATCTCTTGCGATTGAACCGCACATATATATTTGTAAGGTTGTCAAGAAACTTCAGGAGATACGGAACCACCTGCAAAGGAATATAAAAAGCTATATATAAACACCACTTCCTATATGAAATTACACATTGAAGCAAGTAAACTATTCACTTTTAAGTTCCCTACTGAGTTTCTGAGATTTTTTAAGTTCAAAGAATAATCCATATCCTATTTAACTAGATAATGACAGCTGAATAATAGTTTAAAAAACACCTAACCGTATACAGGCGGTATCCATCCATTTCCTGGTGGACAAAGTGAACAAGACTCTGAGTTGCTGAATTGATCCACTTATCTAACACATTAGATGAATTCTGAAGTGTTCCAAAATCAAGAGGAGTGAATGATGTAAGCCCTTCAACCTCAAGCCTCTTAGCATTTTGTACCAGGAACCTATATGCATTATACCATGGAAGGAAAACATCTTTGACCTAAAATGAATCAAATATTATATCAGGAGAACCTTTACATAATAATTAAAAAAAAATTGTGATCAATTGAAACTCTCTAAATGCAAAAGGTAAAATAAAAGTAAAACAGTTTTAGGAAAATACTCACAAGACTATAAACTCCATCCTTTTTGAATCGCAAGGGTTCAGCACGCACAACTGGAGAGTTTATTAGGTATAATCGTAATGCATCCTGGATTTCACAAGGAAAAATGGTAATGCATATACATTACAAGGGTGAATGAAAATTATAACAAACTCAAGATAATAAACAAGAACAAGCAACTTGATTCCCAAAAAGAATAGGCCCAAAACAAGAAATCAGATTGACTAGAATGAACTATTCAAGAGAGATCACATTGTTTCAAGAAAGACTTACAGCCCCATAATCATTGATAACTTCCATAGGTGATGGATAGTTTTTCAATTTTTTACTCATCTTTTTTCATAAGATTTTTAAATGCAGGTTTCCCAAATAATGCAGTAGACAACACCATAAGAGTGTAGAACCTGCAATGCCAAATAGATTATTCACAACTTGTGTTGTTGACTTTGGAAAATTGGTGCCCAATGTGTACAGCCAAACAAGGAAACAAGACCTGATTTCCCATGGGTAAACTTGTTCTTTAGAAATAAGATCATAGCATCAGAAACCACATGTTCAGAGATTAGGAATGAAACAAAAACAAATATATAAATAGAATTCTTTAAATTCTTTTAGTACAACCTAATGAACCCATAGATCTTTTCTTGTTCTGCTGGAAAATTATTACAAGAGCATGATTCTTTGACTCTAGAATCTGACATAATTTTGAAGACACAAATGCTAAAGTTACCACAAATAAAGAAAAAGATCATATCTCCGTATGCACCAATCAATCCAGAATGTACCATAGGAATGATGGTCTATTGCATGGACATTGTTACGAGCAGTAAATACGGTATGCTTCCACAGGTTGGACTCGGCACCTTACAAAACTTTCATAGATTTATTCACATGTGAAGTGTCAAAATATCACACACATCCAAGTATCTTTATATCATATAAACAGTTTAGGGTAAAGTGAAGAGACAAAATAATGCATGGAGACCAGATCTAGAAGTAAGGAACCAACCATCCACGAGTTTGATCCAGCCCTTCAGCAATAAATTGCCCAGGAAATTTTTTTTCAAAAAGTTCAACATTCTCAAACGGGTAATGGATATAAGCATAAGGCATTGAACCACTCTCAAACCAACAATCAAAGACCTGCAGCAATAAAACAATACATCAATGTCATTAAAAAATGTGTAAATCTGAAGCAAAATTGAAATTTGTAAATGTAATCCATATATGTGGTGAGTATGCATGGAAGTAAAACCAAGCAAGGAAAAAAAAAGCTTCAACAATGATTCAGATCCACAGATTTAGTAATATAATAATTTCCCAAATATTAACAAGCCTATTCACAGCATCCATAATTGCCAAGGCCAGAAATAAGCCTTCATGGGGATATAGAACCCTTCTATTTTATAAGCAGCTTAAGCTTTCTGATAAAAGTAAAAAAAAAAAAATGCGTTCTCATGCAAGTTTCAGAAAAGAGGGTGTTGGGATAATTTTCTTCTGAACCTGAATATTAAAAAGGCTAAAAAGTTAAGAGCACACCATAAGAATCCAAGACCTCAATCCAATTACACTAGGAAATTTAACATAGAATCCCAATGCTTATTTTTCATAGGAAAAAAAAAAAGAATTTACAAGATGAAATCCTAATTAGAAGCACCACAGGCCCAAATGCAGTTTGGAAGAAAAATGCAATTCAAGATGCAATTCAAGGGTAAAAAAATTAGAAACCAGTCTAGGCATGGGTCAAACCACATGGTATACCAATCCAGTTGTACACAGGAAGACTTGGGATGTGCTAAATAACTTCCAACCCTATTTTTCATCTCAAGTTTCCATTTCCAAAATCAATTGAAAAGACAGAGAACACGTTTGCCTGCTGAAACTAGTGAACTATTTACTAACCTGAAGCAAACAAGTTCTCTAGTTTAAGGTTGAAAACATAGAAAATAAAGTTTTTTTTTCACAACACAATTCTTTTTTTTTTCCCAAATACATTTTCTTTTCTCAAAAACTATCTGAAATGCTGCAAAAAATTATAGATTAAAAAAATGAATCCACTCTTTCTAAAGGTAAACTATCTGAAAAGCATATAAAAAAATGAAATTGCACTAGTTTACATTCTAATTCCTTCTATTTTCACCTTTCCAGACTAGAAATCATTTTCCTGCCCCTTATATTCAGTCATGAAGCCACCATTATAGTCTGATCTATATATGGACAATTTGAAGGGTTCAAATTGGGAATAAATGTAAAACGATATCATGCAATGAATAATGCTGCTCAATTGGGTGGATTGACCTCATGAACATTGATCCCATCCATAGACCACAATTATAAATATAGGGCATACTAAGCTACTGTGCTTAAACAGAAATCCCTCAAGCCGGAGAAGCCAAGTAGCAAATCAATGGAGTATACTACTGGCAACTGCTAAGTCGGTTGAAACCCTATGGATTGGATAGATACAAGTCTCAACCATCCTAGCAGTAATGCCCACATACTTGAATGTATTCAAAACACCCCCTCCCTCTCCAAACACAACTCAGTATTATACCAAACAGGAATACTCAAGTAATTTGAGTCGAAATTTTCTTTAAAGAAAGCATTTCAAATTTGACAATAAAATAATGCATTATCCAAACAAAAAAGGAAATACAGAAGAACCGGGATCTGATAGCTTACATCATCTACTCGGCGAAGCACACCGAATTCAGGACCACGGCTAGATGGGATTGTTATGTGATCAATATTATGTCGATGCAGATCAAAAACCTGCAAAATGATGAATATAAACAATAACATGCATATGATACTTTAAAAATAAAAGCACCATTAAGGTAGATAAGCACAAACGCAAAGTCAACACACATAAAACCGATGCACCCGTAAGTATATGGAGGAGGGAAGCCCAAATTTACCAATTAATAGATGATAAGCATAGGTAGAGGTTTATGGACCCAAAAAAATCTGGATGAAACATTATATTTAACCCATTTTCACACCTCAATAAAACATTCAGTAGCTAGAGGATACTAGCACAAGAATTCTGTCGAGCAAGATGAAGACCAAGCACTTGCTGCAAAGCAAAAGAACTAACATGTACTGCTAATTATTAACAATACATATATATATATATATATATATATATATATATATATATATACATATATATATATATATATACCAACACGAGCTCTGTATATATATATATATACCAACACGAGCTCTGTATATATATATATATACCAACACGAGCTCTGTAAATTGGGTCCATAAACCACTAACTACCAGAGTTCAAACCTTTTTTTTTTTTCAGGTAAATAAGCTCGA
>CANXYC011430712.1:0-11746 GCA_948193065.1 Aleurites moluccanus
ATATATATATATATATATATATATATATATATATTACTTTGACTAATTTATATACATAATATTAAATATTTGGACAACTTTGATTGGCTGAGGGATAGCCAATCAGAGGCTATCTTCTTCTTTTGACAAGGGCATATCAAACATAGAGAGAGAAATAGAGAGAAAGGTTAAAAGTAGCCACTTCTAATCACCGAAGTTGCACACCAGCACCACAGTTAAGTAGCTTGGCTTTTGGACCACCATCAGCCTCACTGTGAGACACTATCGGAGCTCAACGCATGCGCCACTTGAAGCTGCTAGATGCTCACTGCCAGCTGAACTATCCAACTGTGATTTCGGCCTATTTCAGCCATGATTCCAAACAAATAGGGTACTATTGGAATGCTTAGGACCTGAGGAGTGTTTTAATATCCATCTTGATCAGTGAGGAAGCTGAATGTTGCTAGAAATGGAGAGAGAAGTTTGTGGTATTTACATCTTTCAAGGTGTTTTTCAGCGAGTGTAAAAAGAGTGGGTTGACATCGTCGGCACTATGGAACTCCCTAGCTCACGATTTACCAATCAATGTAAGCATCATTGCCAACTGCCACTGTTGGCGGAGACGCGTCGCTGGGCGGTCACCGACAAGTGGACTCCTTGCGTCGCTGATAACCCATAAACTTCAGTTGATTGCCTTCCTTGCATACATTGCAATTTCAAAACTAGTTCGTGAGGATTTGACTCCGATAAACCTATAATGTTCTCCTATTTGAGGTAGTTTACCCATAAAAATTTGTATACTATTTATATTTAATTATTTTCAATATTAAATAAATGAATTAAAAATTTGTGTAACATCATATAAAATATTAAAAATGAAATCATGAGAAATAAATTAATTTTAGAAATATATGAAATTTTTTCTAGGAAAAGATTGAATTTGAATTGACTATGAGAAATATTTAATATATATGGTTATAACAAATCAAAGTAATTAAGTGGATTTTATGAAGACATATAAGTAATGAACACTTGAAATTTAAATTAATTTTTATGAATCTAATTGAAATTGTTTTCGTTTGTTTTCTATATTTGTGTAAATATAATTATAATGTTTTAAATTAACTAAATTAATTTTAATAAGAAGAAATATAAATAAATTTTGAAATATAAATAAATTTTAAAGGATTTTATGAATTGAAGACTTGATTCCTCTCTACTGAATATATAAATATAGGAAGATGTTTAAAGGGATATGTAGGGAATTTTCTGGTGTGGTCCGAAATTAGAATTTGAAATGATTGTGATATTGTTGAGTTTTGAGATCCAGAAGAGTCATTGAGTTGATATTAGTTGTTGTGAGCCCTGTTGTTATTTCGAAGTGTTTGTTTCTTTTGTTTCAGCTTGGAAATATTTTAGTGTTAAGAGAAATTCAACCGAAATTTCAGCAAACCATTTAGAGTCATTCAGGTGTTGTTTTCAATATAAGGTTGATATTGTATGTATTTGATGTTCCTTTTTTGTTGTATTGTTCGGTGTTTCTTGCCTCTTCTTAGCTGTCAGTTATAAGGTGTTCCAGAGAGAGCTAGTTAAATTGTTGTTGTATTGTGGGTGATACTTCCTAATGTATTTTCCTGCTTTTCATGTATCAGCATATTGTGAGGTCTCGTTCGAGCACCTGTCTGGTTCATTCAAGGAATCATAATGCTCATTTGTATGATTTCCCACTTACTCAAAATGGCTTTTGCATTATATTTGCAAATTATTCTTTATCTTTGATTTTGAAAATTATTTTGAGAGTCGTCACCTTAATTTTTATGGGAAAAGTTAAAGAAAACCTAATTTGACTCCAAATTAACTCCAATAGAGAAGATACTAGACCTTCAAATCGAAATTAAGTTCAGGAACTAGATTTTTTATTTTAAGTAACTCAAAATTAGCTTTAAATTTAATTTATAATTTATAAAAAATGTATTTTAGTGAATAATTAAAGAATGACGTTTATAAAATGAATGATTTGCATAATTTGAAACAATTATATAACATAAGTAAAATAAGCCATAAATAAAATAATAAATAAAGCAAATAAACTAAATTAATTATTACAATCAAAACTCAAAAATAAAGAATATCAACTTTGGCCCTTATGAATTATAAGTTGATCACACATTTTCCAAAATTACCTAAATTAAATAAAATAATACATAAATAACTAAAACTAAAAAGGATAATAAATGAACAAAATAAATTGGAAAAAATGGTTTCTTGTATTTTTTGGATTTGAAGTTCTGAAATAGCTTGCATACTTATCCTTTTAAATGGTAATCAAAACACATACAGTTCTCCCTTTTGCAAAGGGGTTAGGTCTGATTTTAAGTAAAAAGAATGATTTTACCTTTTATCTGTTATTATGTTTTGATTTTTTAGTTTGATACTTTATCAAATTAAAAAAAGGTAGAAGAAGGATTAACTTAAGATGCCTTAAATTAAAAAGATAAGTTTGAGGGAAGTATATCTTGCTTCGAGAACTGAGCGGTGGGTCTCTTAGGGTTCTCCCGGATTGAAGTTCCATTTTTTGCTGAAGGAAATGAAATTTAGTCTAAATATTTTTTAACTAATTAGTCCAATTTGTCCAAATTACTTAATTGACTCAAAGAGATATCAACTTAGGGCTCTATAGGCCAAATAGTCTTTTATTGCTCTAAATCAAAGATAATTAGAGAAATCTGTTCGAGATCAAAGAGAAATAAATTGCTTATGTTAAAAAAAATTGATTTAGGAGGAAAAAGGGAGAGGCAACTAAGGAAAATTCAACTTAATTGTTCTGTTGTATAATTTGGAATGAAAAGAAGCCTCATATTTATAGCTAAAAGCTAGGGAATTAAAGTTCATGAACTTTCGATGCGAGATTCTGCTGAAAATGGAGTGCTTTGGCGATGCCACTGTGAAGGGCTAGCGGCACTGCTGCCTTACCGGTGTGCTGCAGCTGACAAAGCTTGGCGGTACTGCTGACTAGTCTAGGCAATGCCACTGCTTCCACAAGATGGCATTTGGCTGGTTTTTACTCTGGATGGCCGTTTCGGAGGCAGTTCAAACCTCGATTGATGTTAATCGGTTTGGCATGGTCTTGAGTCTGCTTGGCAGGTGTAAAAATACGTGTTCACAGTCCCAAATATGTTTAGGGATACAAAATTATGTGTTCATAGCTTCCCTTCATCATGGTAAGAAAAGTAACCATGATGATAGTGAACACAAGTTATCACGGTCAGATTGGATAAAGAGATCCTAAGGTTATCATAAGAAGGTCTGAAAAGCTCCTAAGGCTACCCTTAGGGAGGTATCCTTAGGTTGTCCTATAAAGGTCTGAAAAAAATCCTAAGACTGCCCTTAGGAAGGTATCCTAAGGCTATACTAGGAAGGTCTGAAAAGCTCCTAAGACTTTCCTTAGAGAATATATTTTAGAACTATGCTAGATTTAAGATGTGAATCCCAAGTATGCCCCAGGATGGTTGACTTTAAAAATGAAAAATCTAACCCTGCTATAGGTTTATGTTGATGCTAGGTGGAAGATGTGAATCCTAATCCTATGATAGTTGACTTTAGAAAAGGAGAAACCTAACTCTGCTATAGGTCTCAAAATGAAGGATCCTAACTCTATGCTAGGCTAATAATAATGTTATTTCGATATCGAATGCAAAACCTAAGGTTATCTTAGGATGGTCGATTTTAGAATAGGAAAACTTAGCTTCTGCTCTAAGTTGAAGTTGATGCCAACTATGATCTAGGCATATAAAATATAAAATCGAAATATACCCTAAAATGGTCTATTAAGTTTTGATTTACTGCGTTGAGACTTTGAGTCTAGTATGAAGTGCATCCTATGTCTAGTCTAGGCATGCCAAAATTATGAGTGCTTTTATGGACTGGATACCTTGAACTAGAGAAAGATTGATCTAAATAACTATGGTGTTGAGATGACAATTTATAAAGTGTATCCTAAGTTTAATATAGGCATGCATACTTTGATAAATTGGATACCTTGAATCAGTGCAAGGTTGACCTAAACCGCTAAGGTGTTAAGGTGATAATTTATGGAAAATGTCAGTTTATGATCAAAGTTTCAGTAAGATGCCCCACTATTGGGAAAAGGATGACTTAGTTATTTTGACAATTAGAAGGATCTTGGCGTTATATTTGGCCTAGGCTTGGAATTTGGTCAAAAGGATCAGGTTATTTTGATTTGGACTTTCCTAAGGTGATTTGGACTTTTGTAAAGATGATCCACTTTGGGGGGAATGATACTTTGGAAGGAAGATAACTTAGTTACCTTGATAGTCAGAGGGAGTTGGTAACCTATTTGGCCTTGGTTTGTCTACTCATAGGGCATTTAACAATGGATTGGTAAGGTTTTATCAATGCTGCTGGTTGAAGCCATATTCAGTTTGGGTCGGTATGCAGGATTAAGGATGATGCCATGCTTAGTCTCGGTTTAAATCTAACTTGGAAGGATGAGGTCGGATATTGCCTAAAGGTTATTTTTGGGAACCTATGGTAAGGTTTAGCCTTGAGGTTGATTGGTCCAAACTACTTTTAAGAGGCTACGATCAAATTTGGCTTGGAGTTGGTTGACCATATGGGACTTATTTTTTCTATTGTTGGTGTCATTTTAGGATGTGACATTGCACAGCTTAGACAGTTGTTGTATGACTAAGAGGCTCTAGTCAGTTAGCCTGATTATCCTTTAGGTAAGAAAATGTTTCTCCCTTTGGATATTTTTTTTGGATATTTTTTCTACTTTTCAATTTATTATGCTTTTATTGGTTGTTTTCTTTCCTGTTTTTTGACCTTCTATTTGTCTACTCTCTTTGCTTTTCCACTTTTTTCTATTTTTCTGCTTTCTCTTTTTGATTTTCCTTTTTTAGTTGGACTAATTTTCAACCAAGCTGCCCTTTTGGTTTTCATCTCAACAATTTCTTTTTCTTTTTGCTCCAGCTTTTTACCAAACCGCCCTTTCGGGTTTTTGACTTGATGAGCCGCTCTAATTTTTGCCTAAGCCGCCTTTTCGGGTTTTCAACTAATCGATTTTTTTTTTTTTTTTTTACTTTTCCTCTTTGCTTTGAATCTAATCTCATTCTTTTCTCAAGTTTGGCTTAAAGAGACAGTTTGACATATTAAGAAGATGAAAAGGTTACACTAACTCGTGAGCTAGAAAAAGACTCGGAGAGGCTCTAGACCTATGGTTAAGACGGAGATAAGAGACTTTGCTACTACATAATATGGTACAACTGGGACAAGGATATTTGGTGCCTTGAAGGATGACGACAACTCGCATAGGGATAAAGACGCTCATCTTAGGATGATGAGAGCTTAGATAGATTTATCAAATTTCCTGTTTTGGCTTTAGGCTTATTCTATTATGTTTGACTTTTACTTATGAACCTGCATTTTGGATTTTGGGATCTTGGCATCTTCCTTCATCTAACCTTTTGATTTGGATGGACTTATCCAGTCATAAATTATTGTTTAACTGGATGATAAGACATGATTTTTAGACGAGATACGATTTTATAAAACTGTTATTTAGACGTGACATGATACCTTGTCAATTTTTGTCACCAAAGATTATTATGAAGAATGATACATGATATGATATGTTTTCCATCTTTTCTTCTCTTTTTTTTTTTTTTTTTTCATTTCCTTTTTATTTTTTACTTTTTTGTCTTTTCCATTTCTCTTTTCTTTTTGCTCTAACTTTTACTAAGCTGCCCTTTCTGGTTTTTGACTTGTCGAGCTGCTATAACTTTTTCCTAAGCCGCCCTTTTGTCTTTTCAACTTAACAGGTTGGCAAATGAATCAGATAACTGCTAAGAAATTTGGTACATAATGATAATTTTATTATGATTTGGACCGCATCCATAGTGGGTTACCTATGTATCTTCACATTTGTTTCTTTTTCTTTTTAATTTTTGAGAATCAGGTCCATGTAATTCTTATTTATACAATGCATAATTATATTATGCAAAATATTTGTTTGGTTGATTCATATTTATTTTTGTCTTGATCTATGAGTATGGTATCTCCACCAGATAGAATTTTGCTTAGCTTATATGGGTCAACCTAATTAGGTTTGAACTTATCACTTGGATCATGAATGGGAGTTCTAATTTCCTTCAGCATCAAGTTGCCTTCTTCCAATCCCCTATTAGTCAGCCTCTTGATGAAAAGGTGGGCTAATCTCTACTGATACTCCTGAATCTGGTACAAGACATCCATTATTTTCTTATCAATGGTATAGCCCTTAATCCATTCAGCTTCATCAGGTTGGTTTTTGCATATGACCCTTGCTTATCAAACTTGCATCTCGATGGGTAGTACCGCTTCCACCTTTAAGGAGATTCCCCTATTGGTGTATAGATGGAAGTTCGATAAGCCACAGAGCGAAATATAAGTGCTCATGCCAGCTTCTATTATTGGTGTTCATCTTCTACAAAATGGTCTTGATAGTTTTGTTGGCCATTTCTTCTGCACCGTTATTCTGAGAATGGTAAGGGGGAAGACCGATGATGTTGGATCTTTTCTTTTTCAGAGAGTCACCATTGAAAATATGTCCTCTTCATCTCCATAAACCTAATCTATGATCTACTAGGCTCCATTCTCTGCTTCTCGCCTCAGATGGAAATTGTTCCAAGTATTTTCGTAGAGCACATCCCCTTTCGGAATGAAGTTACTAGCCAATTAGCTTAAGGTTCTGTGTTCTAACTTGGTTGCCCCGGTATTTTTTAGCCCAAAAGGCATAACCCTGTAATAATAAGTGCCCCATTTAGTTACAAAGATCTCTTTTTTTTATCGGGAGGATTATCTTGAATCTGATTATAATATGCATTTAGGTCAGTCAAATAGACTACTTTAAATCCTGTCACATAGTGAACCAGTAAGTCGATATATAGCAATAAAAAATTATTCTTTGGACAAGCTTTATTTAAATCTCTACAGTCCATATAAACTTTAACCTTTCCATCCTTTTTGGGAACCTATATTGTACTGGCTAAAAATGAAGGGTACATGGAAGACTCAGTAAATTCATTATCCAGAAGCTTCGCTACTTCCTCTTAGACCTTTAAAGACCATTTTACTTTGAGTCTTCTCAGTTTCTGCTTGAGAGGATTTTACATGCTCATGAGTCAGAATTCAATGAATCCCTATACTTGGATCAATATCTATCATGTCTTTGGGTTCTTATGCGAAATAGTCCATGAATTTTTCGATTACCATGCATAAAGTTATATAATGATGCAAAGTATATGATTTTTGTTTTACCATCCGTGCCAAGATCAATTGATTCTTTGCTTTTCTTTTCTTCTTCTTTTTTTTTTTCCATCTCATTAAAATTGCTTCTATGGAAACACAAGCATTTAATATAAAAGATAAAATTCTTCATTACTGATAAAAGTTTCATCTTCACTAGCTACAGACCATGAGAGTTCATTACAAACTTAAAATAGGATGCAACTAACTCATATTCTGACTCAGGTTCGGATTTTGACTCAAATCCTGACTTGACTCTAAACATAGAAAAAAAAAACTCAAATGGCTCTGACTTTGACTCTAACTCAGACTTTGGCTCAATTGACTCAAGCTTAGATTCTGACTCGGATTTTTTCTTGACTAGGAATTTAGACTGTTATGGAGGCTTGACATAAGGGTTGGGATTCTTCTCAGAGCATTAATTATGTGGTTGAACCAAGCATAGTTGGATGAGCTTTGTAGGGCCTGTTTCTACTCCATTTCTTATCATAGAGACTTGCTCAAATAGAGTAGTCTTCCATGTCTTTTTCCTAATCTTACAACCTTCTAAATTGAGTCTGTATTTTTGGATCTACGAGATTTTAGAATGGCCTAAAGATTAGTAGGGATGCTAGATTCTGGCTTAGGGAGAGAATGATGTCTCCATTATCAATAAGGTCTTGAATTTTATGCCTCAAGCTTTTGCACATATTTATTTTGTGCCTAACTCTCTAATGGTATTCACAATGTTCATTGGCACTGTAGTCTTTGGTAAAGGGTTAAGAGGTGTCTTTGGTTCTAAAGGCGTGATCAACTTGGATTCCACTGCTTTCTTAAAGACTAAGCTCAGAGGCATACCTAAATCGTTGAATTTTCTCCTTTCCAACTTTAAATGTTGCTGGTTGGTAGTGGTTTTTACCTTCTTGCTTTTTTGTTCATTGAAGGAGACAATATTGGAAGTAAAGACATTATTCTTCTTATGTCTTTTCTTTACTTTATGGTTTTGCTCTAGTGTAGTGGTGCTGCACTTCCAGGATTTCATTATGGGTGTATGGATGAGATTTTTTCTGCCTTGAAAAAGATTCGAGGACATAGAAGGATTGTTTATGCTTGGTTGTGGAATAATGCTGGTAAGATCAACACTAGGTATGGTACTTAGGCCACTTGGTTTTATCTAAGGATTTGGTCCAGTTGGCCACTACATTATGGAAAAGGGTCTGCTGAGCACTTAGAGCTTTACAAAAATAAGCTTGTTGAGTAGCTAAACCTTTGTTGAAACCATTCTATTGTTCGGTCAAGGCTTTGTTAAAGTGGATCTATTGAGCACTCAAGACAAAGTCGAGTATGTCATGGAAATTTTTCTCCTACTTCTTGAGGAGAGTGGTGAGAAGTATGGCATCCAGATTGGTCAGATTAGCCATTGATACCTTTTAAGTAAAACAAAGGAAAGGATTAATGTATAAAAAAGAAAACCTAACTTTGTTCTAGGTTTAAGGATGAAAATCCTGAGGAAAAATGATTTCCTAGGGTAAAGTGGACCAAAAGTTATTTGGGCTTTTAGGGATATGCTTTAAAGCTCAAATATTTGGATTTTTATGGAAATTCTGAGGGAAAAATGATTCTCTAAAGTATTTTTGGCCAAAAGTTATTTGGGCTTTTAAGTGAAAGCATTTTAGCTTTTGGGTCATATATATTTGGGCCTTAAGGTGAAGGCCATCTTTGTTTGGGGTTTAGAATGAAGGCCATCTTTATTTGGGCTTAGGGGTAAAAACCATCTCTATTAGGGCTTTGGATGTAGGCCATCTCTGTTTGGGGTTTTGTAGTTCAAGTCTATTTTTGTTCAGGACTTTTAGGGTGAAGACCATTTATGTTTAGGACTTTAGGTGTAGGCCATTTCTATTTAGGACTTTGGGTGTAGGCCATTTCTGTTTAGGCTTTGGGTAAAGGTCTTCTTTGTTTAGGGCTTTGGATATAGGTCAACTTTGTTTGGGGTTTTATGGTTTAGGTCTATCTCTGTTTTGGACTTTTAGGGGTGAAGGCCATTTTTGTATAGGACTTTGGGTGTAGGCCATTTCTATTTGGACTTTGGGTGACGATCATCTCTATTTAGGTCTATCTCTGTTTAGGGCTTTAAGGTTTAGGTCTATCTCTATTTAGGCTTTGGGTGTGTGCCATCTCGATTTAGGGCTTTTGAATTTAGGACTTAAGGTTTAGG
This sequence comes from Aleurites moluccanus, assembly GCA_948193065.1. Lineage (NCBI taxonomy): Eukaryota > Viridiplantae > Streptophyta > Magnoliopsida > Malpighiales > Euphorbiaceae > Aleurites > Aleurites moluccanus. The sequence goes on from CANXYC011430712.1 coordinate 9,479, forward strand.
TCCATCTCTATTTAGGGCTTTTAGGTTTAGGAATTAAGGTTTCTAGGTCCTGAGGTAAAGTGCTCAACATGATTGGAATAAAAAGGCTTCAACTAACTCTCAAATGGTTCAAGGTACAACTTAGAATAGAATGCATTCTCTATGCATTATGAATGTATGGTTAAAAATTGGTTCATGATTATGCAATCATACCATAGCTTGAATTATTTAAGGTGTATATAACTTAAGGTCCAGGATCTATGTTTATTACATGAAGGTTATGTGGCTTGGATAAAGGATACCCATTACATTAGAGCAGTAATATATCAAACCACATGTGAAATAAAAAATTTTGTGTGAATCCAACAGTACGTACTGCCCATTACACCTCAAAAAGATTGAAGGATTCATCATCAGGCGGATGCTTTTGCTATCTCCCAGCATACTCAAAGAGAGTTATTGGATCAATCCTACTCGATATCCAAAAGATTTTGATTTGTAACTGGTTATGCAATGATGCATAAATGAAAAATTATCAATTAAATAAAAAGCTGAACAGAGTTACTTTGAAAAAATATATATTTTTCAAACCAATCAGTAGTCTACTTATCTCTTTAGAAAAAAGATCTTTCCCTAGTAGAGTTGCTAACTATGAGGCCTGGCCTGAGTTGCGATTCGGCACGTTCAAGGAATTAGAATGCTCATTTGGGTGATTTCCCACGCACTCAAGATAATTTTTGCCTTACATTTGCAAATTATTCTTTATTTTTTATTTTGAAAATTATTTTAAGAGTCGCCATCTTAATTTTTATTGGAAAAGTTAAGAAAAATCAAATTTGACTCCAATAGAAAAGACACTAGACCTTCGAACCGAGAATGAGTTCAAGGACTAGGTTTTTAATTTTAGGTAACTCAAAATTGACTTTAAATTTAATTTATGATTTATAAAAAATATATTTTTGTGAACAATTAAAGAATGATATTTATAAAATGAATGGTTTACAAAATTTGAAATAATTATATAACATAATTAAAATAAGCAATAAAGAAAATAAAGAAAATAAACTAAATTAATTATTATAATTAAAACCCAAAAATAGAGAATATCAATTCTAACTCTTATGGGTTTTAGGTCGATCACACATTCTCCAAAATTATATAAATTAAATAAAATAATACATAATTAACTAAAAATAAAAAGGATAATAAATGAACAAAATAAATTGGAAAAAATAGTTTCTTGTATTTTTTGGATTTGCAGCTCTGAAATAGCTTGCATGTGTATCCCTTTGAATGATAATTAAAATTCACGCAGTTCTCTCTTTTTGCAAAGAGGTTAGGTCTGATTTTAAGAAAAAAATCTAATTTTATCTTTTATCTTAGATCATGTTTATTTTTTTTAGTTTGATACTTTATCAAATTAAAAAAAGGTAGAAGAAGGTTTAACTTAAGATGCCTTAAATTAAAAAGAAAAGTTTGAGGCAAGTGTATCTTACTTCGAGAATTGAGTGGTGGGCATCTTAGGGTTCTCCTTGGCCAAAATTTCAGTTTTTGCTCAGGGAAATAAAATTTAGTCCAAATATTTTAATTAATTTCAAGTTTAATTAATTAGTCCAATTTATCTAAATTACTAAATTGACTAAGAGATCAACTTAGGGCTTTATATGCCAAATAGTCTTTTATTCCTCTAAATCAAAAAAAAATTAGAGAAATCGGTTTGAGATCAAAGAGAAACAAACTACTTATATTAAAAGAAAATTGATTTAGGAGGGAGAAAGGAGAGTCAGCTAAGGAAAATTCAACTTAACTATTCTAGTATGTAATATGGAATGAAAAAGAGCCTTATATTTATAGCTAAAGGTTGGAAGTGAAAGTTCATGAATTTTTGATGTGGGATTCTCCATAAAACAAAGCTGCCACTATAGTGCTTTGGCAGCGCCGTTGTGCCTTATTAGTGTGCTATCGCCAATGAAGCTTGTTAGTGCTGCCAGCCTGCCTTAGCGATGCCGCCAACTGGTCTAGGTGGCACCACCTGTCACACCCCGACTCCAGTGGTGCGACGATCCTAGGGCAAGGGTAGGCTTAAGGCCACCATAAACCTATAGAACTCTCATATCCTGGATCTCATACACATTTCATATCTACATCATATATATATTTATCATTAAAACATTCATTTCATAGATTTAAATAAGAACCATTCAAATATATATGTATTATTTAGGAGTTTCCTCTTGTTCCTTACCGATCAAAATATACTTCCCACATCACTAAGGAATAAGGGTAACC
>CANXYC011430877.1:0-19708 GCA_948193065.1 Aleurites moluccanus
ACTGTGAAGTCATCCATGAATATCTCCATTTTCTCCTCTACTAGGTCTGAAAAGATGGCCATCATACACCGTTGAAAGGTGGCGGGTGCATTACAAAGGCCAAACGGCATGTGCCTGTATGCAAAGGTGCCATAAGGACAGGTGAATGTTGTCTTCTCTTGATCTTCAGGATGGATATGAACCTGAAAATATCCTGAAAAACCATCTAGAAAACAAAAGTAAGCTTTGCCCGCTAGCCTTTTGAGTATTTGGTCAATAAAAGGCAATGGAAAGTGATCTTTTCTTATGGCATTGTTCAGTTTTCTATAATCTATGCACACTCTCCATCCCGTTACCTTCCTAATAGGGATCAACTCATTATTTTTATTTGTTATTACTGTCATTCCCTCCTTTTTAGGAATTACATGAATGGGACTGACCCATGAACTATCAGAAATAGGGTATATGATACCAACATCTAACAATTTTGCAACTTCTTCTTTTACTACTTCTTTCATGTTAGGATTCAATCTTTTTTGACTTTCAATTACAGGTTTAAAGTTATCTTCCATTAGAATCCTATGCATGCAGATAGATGGGCTAATCCCTTTAATATCAAAAATTGTCCATCCTAGAGCAGTTTTGGACTCCCTTAAACAACGTAAAACTTTTTCAAGCTCCAGGTCATTTAATTCAGTATGAACAATACAGGGCAATGTGTTATCAGTTCCAAGGAAAGCGTACCTGAGAGTTGGGGGTAGAGGTTTAAGTTGTACCTCTAGTGCCTTTTCAATCAATGGTAGAGGGAGAGACTTGCCTTTCTCCAATGCTTCATATTGATGTCGCTTCCTAAATAGCATTAGTTGGGTTGCTTCCAATGCATAAGCATAGGTGATTACTTCTTCATTCTCATCCCTAGTGGTTCCATTATTTACTAAACATGATTCTAAAGGGTCTTTCAAATATTCCTGATCTACTACCTCTTGAACCAACTCATCTATAATATCCACTGAGTAGCAGTAATCCAAGGATGATGGTTGTTTTACTGCTCTACCTATGTCAAAAATCACTTCTTCTTCCCCCACTCTCAAGGTTAATTTCCCCTCTCTCACATCAATAAGGGCCCCAACTGTTGCAAGGAATGGTCTACCTAATATTAATGGTATTTCTACATCCTCATCCATATCTAATACCACAAAATTGATTGGTATGATGAATTTCCCTACCCTCACCAATACATTTTCTATAATTCCTACCGGGTATTTAACAGAGCGCCCGGCTAACTGTAGGGTCATCCTAGTAGATTTTAGATCACTAAATCCCAGTCGCTTGCTAATGGTTAATGGCATTAGACTCACACTAGCTCCTAGGTCACTCAAGGTCCTTTAAACTCGGTATCCCCAATTGTGCAAGGTATAGAAAAACTACCTGGATCCTTGAGCTTAAGAGGAAGCTTGTTCAGTATGATAGCGCTACACTCTTCAGTAAGTGCAACAATGGTGTCATCTTCAATCTTTCTTTTTCTTGACATGATGTCCTTGAGGAACTTCACATAATTTGGCATCTGGACTATTGCTTCGGCAAATGGGATATTGAAGCGAAGTTGTTTAAATACCTCAAGAAATTTCTCGAACTGCTTGTCCATCTGTTTTTGCTGTAGTCTCTTCGGATAAGGTACTAGTGGCACATAATCATGCACAGGTGATGGTGCTACTTGTTTAATGCCATCTTTTTCCTCATCTGGCTTTATCACTTGCTCATCTATCTTCTTTGGCTCTGAATCTTCAAGTTGTTTTCCACTCCTCAAGGTCACAGCTTTGCATTGCTCTCTAGGATTTATCTCTGTTTTGCTGGGCAGTGCACCTTGAGGTCTGACATTAAGTGCTTTAGCTAGTTGACCCACTTGAGTTTGCAAATTTTTATTCTGACTAACTAGCTAATCAAGAGTAGATTCCATTTTTTCAAACCTGGCATTGGAAACATTTATAAATTTATCAAGAGCAGATTCAGCTTGTGGAGGCGGTTGCTGATGTTGCTGACCTGGGTTAGTTTGGAATTGGTTTTTCTGATAATTCTGGTATTGCGGCCTCTGATTTCCAGCTTGATTATTTCCCTATGCTAAATTGGGATGATTTCTCCACCCAGGATTATAAGTATTAGAGAATGGGTTATTCTGTTGTTTGTTTTGTTGTGCTCCTTGATTACCCATAAACTGGACATGCTCAACTGTTGGACATTCTGAAGCCAAATGACCACCTCCATATGTTTCACACTGGCCGGGCTGATTATATACTGCATTCATGCTCATCTTCTCTAGTGCCTTGGCCATCTGATCCATCTTGGCTGTTAGATTTTGTAACCCATCATCATTGATGTCTGCTACTCGTCTCGGTGGGCCTCTCTCATTTGACCAATGATAATTGTTGGTGGCCATGTCCTCAAGCAACTCAAAAGCTTCAGCCACTCCCTTATTCATTAAAGCACCTCCTGTAGTTGCGTCAATAGTACTCCTCATATGAGTAGTAAGCCCATTGTAGAAGGTCTGAACAATTAACCAGTCAGGAATGCCATGGTGAGGGCATCTCCTTTGTAGATCTTTAATCTTTCCCAGGCTTCGTATAGAGACTCGGAGTCATATTGCACAAAGTTGGTAATGTCATTACGCAGTTTAGCTGTCTTTCCAGGTGGAAAGTATTTTGCAAGGAAGCTAGTCGCCAGTTGATCCCATGTAGTGATAGATCCAGCATTCAGACTTTGAAGCCATGTCTTTGCACTTCCTCTTAGTGAAAAAGGAAATAATCGCAGTTTGATGGCATCATCAGTAACACCATTCATCTTGAAAGTGTCACAGATTTCCAGAAAGTTTGCTAAATGGACATTTGCATCTTCTGTGGCACCTCCCCCAAACTGAGAGTTTTGTACCATCTGAATTATGGCAGGTTTCATCTCAAAGTTATTTGCAGCTATGGTTGGCCTCTGAATGGCAAACCTTAATTGAGAGTTAGGCATAGAAAACTCCCTCAGAGAGCGCTCCTCGTTTCCTGCCATCACTGCAAAATTGAATTCTTTGATCTTTTCATCTTCTATATTAGCAAACGGGTTTTGTTCCTCTTCAAATGGCTCTGCTAAGGGTAGAGGTCCCTCAGCCAATTTTTCTCGTTCTTCTTGAATTCTAAGCTTCCGTTGCTTATTTAGTCGCTTGCACGTTCGTTCTATTTCTGGATCGTATGTCGCCAATTTCGCATTAATGTTCCTTCACATAAGCTAACGAACTCCTGAATTTAAGAGAGAACAAGAAAATAGTTAGTAATACTTGTTCCAAATTAATAATTACTAATTAAGCTTGTGATTCTGACAATTTTGCCCTTCCCCGGCAACAACGCCAAAAACTTGTTGTGACTTTGCGGTACTGCAAGTATGCAGGTCACGTGGCAAGTAACAATGATGAGTAAGTATCGTTCCCACGAGGAAGGGAATGTCAACGAATCACTCCTAATTATTGTTATTATTTGAAAAAATAATAAGGTTAGGTGAATTTTAGTAGACAATTTAAAATAAAAGTAAGAGTATAAATTTAAAAGAGAAAATATGATTTATAAAAACCAGGGTTAAGATTTCATCAATAGGCAATTATCCAATCCTAACATTCTCCTTAATTAGATTCAATTATTTAGGATTAATGACCAGATTTCCCAAAATTATGTTAAACCCTCTCTCAAGGCGAATTACAAATATTTATGCTAAACTTAAGTCTACTATTGTGATCTTAAGACATTAACATAAACTCATTAAGTTCTTTGGACAACCCTTACAAGGATCACAAAGGAGTGTCCTTACCTCTAAGCAACACGCTCCCTAGTGTCTATTAATTTCACGAACCAATTTTATACTTGCACTCTCGCTACTTCACATAAAATCATTAATTAGCAAAATCAATGGCCAGTTAATCTCACTATTTTAAAAACCCAAAATTAATAGATTAATCCGAAATAATCTTCTCTAATTAATTCAAATGTCAAAATCCAACAATCAACCTAATGAATCCATCTCATCCCTGAAAAGGTGTTTAGCTACTCATAATAAAAATCGAAAGGAAAATACTTAAATTAACAATCCAAATATCATCTCAACAAGAATTACAAATAAATAAATGATAGAATGTTGTAATAAAATAATCCTTACAAATATTGAATGAAAGAAATTAGGTTCTGAAAATAAATTCTGCATAAATCTCAAAGCTCTAAGGGAAAATCACAGAAATTCAATTCCTCTGTTCTTAATGAAAATCTTGGCGGCGGCTAATGTTCTCTGAAGTTTTGATCCCCCTTTTGGAAGTGTAGGGCGCCTATTTATAGCCGAAAGATATGCTTGGATTCTAAAACCCTCAAATTCCCTCGAAAATCGGGTATTGCTTGTAAAAAATCGGGTCTTGATAAATCGGTTAGTGCGTGAATAAATTTCATCAGCGCTAACCGGGTCCTTCTGTGAATAACCGATTTTATACCTCAAGGTAACCGGGTCACCCGGTTATAGAATCTGTACCTCGCAGTCGCAGTGCCAGTTCTGCCGATTATCTTTCCTGCGATTGAGCTGATCTTTGCTTAGCTTTTAGCGGTCCAATTCTCCTTTTATCATATCCAAGCCAATTCTTCTTGCTGAAATTCCATCTGCACATAAAATCTAAGAATTGGGTGCAATTTGCCCTTGTTAAAAATTTATTTTCCAGACACAGATATTATTCCAGTTTTCTAGATTAATTAATAACAATTAAGAGAAGATATTGCTAAAACTAAAATTGACTTACCTAATAATTAAATTCAATTAAAACTTAATTTAACTGGCTAAAATGGGTTAAAATAAGTATGAATTATTTAATTTTGTCCTTAATTAAATAGATAAAATATCAACCTAACAGAAACCATATGATCCTATGGATAGAATGCTCTTCCCAATGAGAGTAAATTCATTGGTCCATCGTGCACTTTGGGAACCCAGCTAGTAGGGTTTTTACCAGTGTTTCACCTAGAGGGGACCATGAGCTCTAGGCGTATGCCTGGCCAAGCATGCATTTGTGATAAGGTAGCAAGGACTACTGATACGCTCTGTTATGATAGGTAGCATGGCTATCGATTCATTCTGTAGTTCTACCATGATATTTGATAGTGCAATTTGATTATGAGCACTTCTGTTTCTTTGTAAGCCTAACCACATGCTGATTCTTACCCATGCTATTGGAATTGATATTCTTTTAGATTATATATATATATGTGTGTGTGTGTGTGTGTGTATTTCTTTCTTGCTGCATGTTCATATCTTACTGAGTTGAAGGCTCACTCCTCTTCTATGGATTTTAGGTGATAGTGTAGCTTGTGAAGGAGCTAATAGAGAAGATCAAGCTTCTTGACATATTCATCCCAAGAAGCCTCCATTATAATTTTTTTGATATATGATTATGTACATTCATTAAATGGTATTATGATACTAAATATATTGGAGTTTACTCTAGAGCTCCGTAGTTAGTGATTGAGGATATATTTTGATGAATGAATTGTTACCTTTTGGGTACTCTTGTTCCTTAGTGATGTGAGATGCACATTTTGATCAGTAAGGAATAAGAGAAAGCTACTAAATGATAATGGTAAAGATATGATTGATGTTTAATTGGATTTATAGAAATGATTATTGTATAATATGATATGATATGATATTGTAATTAATATAATTATGCATGAGATCCAAGATTTGTGAGTTCTACGAGTTTATGGTGGCCTTAAGCCTACCCTTATCCTAGGACCGTCACACCACTGGAGTTGGGGTGTGACAGTTTAACTATTTTTCATTTGATTGTTATGCTTGTATTTCTTTATTTTGACATATTTCAGTTGTTTTTAATTTCAATTTGGATGTTTTAAATTTGTTTTAGTACATCTTTGGATGTTGGATGCTTAAATCATTTTGGGCCTATATATATATATATATATATATACACACACACACATATTTTGTAATATATTGATGTTTTGATGGTTTATTGCTCAAAATTAAAATGCTATATAACTTAATGTTTCGATGAATTTCACTATTTTGGTGCATTGATTTTAACTCGAAGTTCAGTTGATATGTTGAGTGTTGATTGATGCTTTAATGACTTCAAGTCTCCTTTATTATGACAAGTGTGGGCGAAGTGTTTAATTATGGGAGAGAAATTTTTTTTTTATTATTGACTTCAAATTTTTTTATGAACTCATAAAAGAAAATGTTTTTGCTTATTATTTTTAACTTCATTGTTTAATTGCTTTTTTACCTTTTGTACGTTTTCCTTTAAACTCTACATTTTATTGCAAATTAAAAATTCATACTTAAATATTTTAATGCATAAATTTTATCATCATAAAAAAAGGGAATATTATTATCCCTACATGTATTTTAATGATGCCCAAACTTAAGTATTAAATTATTTATATATTTAACATGTTTTGTCAAGAGATATGTTGTCATACTGCAAGTAATGCTCATTCTAGAGCAGAAACACACGTTAAGGATAGTAATGCACGTTTCAGAGAAAGAATGCCCATTACTATCTGACAAAATTCAAAATATAATGGCTATTTTATTATAACAAGAAGTTTAAATAAGGAATATAAATGAAAGCTCATTACCCTCAGATAATGAACATTACTGTTCAAAAGAAATTACGGTACTATCTACACAGAGAGATTTTCACGCTTATAACAAAGCTTTTCCCAGCATTACAAGGAAGGAATGCTCATTACTTAACAAGTAATGAACATTATTCATCGAAAACAAAAGTGAAGCTTTTGTACATGAAGTATTTTCATATTTGTTCCATGAATCTCCACCAATTTACCTATAAGTAATGCAAGTTACCTAACCAATAACGAAAAAAGTTACTTATTGGTATCAAACAAAATCTCTATATATTTTATAGCTATTGCACAATGCTCAAGGCACTATTACTAGCCATTTCACTTAAGACCCGTAATATTTATGATACTAAAGGTCAACTCTATATAACAGTGAAGATATGAAGTGAAAATTATGAGAGTTGCATTACTATCAACTAAGTTTTAATTTTTGAAATCCTTCATTTTGTTTTTGAACACTTTATTCATAACTTCTTATTTGTGTCCAATTTTGTGTGCTAATGTACTTAAATTATATCCTTGTAATAGCTTGTAATAAGTTTAGAGAGATTTAAAAAAAATCTCAAATCATTGTATTAATTGTGAGTTAGATGAAATTCATCCAAACTATTATAAAGGATGAAATCCCAAAGAAACTAAGGGTGTAAGTATTGAGTGCAAACTCGTTGATAGTGAAACTTTAAAATCAATAAATTTTAAGAAAAAATGGACATAAAAAAGTATTATACTTCGGATCATTATAATTTGGCTAAGTAATTTTATTCTTAACTCTCTTATTTATTGTTATGCATCAAATTGAGTAGAATATTATATAAATTACATTAATTTTTTTTTAAATTCCTATTCACCCCACTTAGTAACGCTATGATTAAAAAATCTAAATCTTTGCTGTTGCTGTTGTAATTAACTAATTATGGTCAATATTTTTAAATTTTAATTTTATATACATAATGATATGTTGGTGTCAACCACAACAATTTTGGAAGTCTATGATTCCATAACTCCTGAATTATTTTATTTGCTACACATGGTCCCAGTGGTGCGGAGCGGCCAACTCAGAAATCAACATATATGTAAAAAAAATTATGAAATTAATATATATGAAGGTGTGAAAATATAAAATGAAAGAGAAGTTGCCACCAGTGGTTAAAAAGGTGTGATCAGTCACTAATTATAAAAGGTTTGTATTTTCAAAGTTGGATTCAAGGGTCGATTACTAGTGGGAAAGGTATTAGTACCCTACAATATTTATTTCTGATATTGTGATCCGTATTTTATTTTTTAATGAATAATTATTATTTGCTGATTTATTACATTTAAATTGAATATAATTTTATTAATTATATTCAAATACTGAATATAATTTTATTAATTATATTCAAATATTGAATATAATTAAATATAACTACATTAAAATATCATATACAATTCACGGACAAGACTAAAAAAATTTAAATACAAAGAAAAGTATAATTATTTTAATTCTAATAATAAACGAGAAAAATAGTTGATTTAGAAAATAAATAAAAAATAAAAAAATAAGGGCGTTGGTGGAGATGACTTGAATTTGGAATTCTAGTTTTCAAGTGTTTACCTATCTTTTAACGATATCAAAGTTAATGTAGCTTAAAATAAAAAATGCAAACAAAAATAAATAATGCAAACACCAAGTAGTAAATAAGGGTAGCCTAATAATAATAATAAACACATTAATGAACTAACAAAAAGAAAATTGATATTAGTCCTCTCAACATGTGAATGAGCTAAAAAGAATTTGGATACGTGGCCCCCCTTCTATCCATGAATGAGCTAGCACAAAACAAAAATGATATTTCTTATGCCTTTGGGCCAAACAAGCCCGCTTCAGGCTTTAATTTTGAGAGTTTTGGTTGAGAACACTAATGAATACTTTCGAGTGTAAAACTACAAACAACTGATGATCGATTTACAAGCACTTAAGTTAAAGCATGAAGACAAGAGAGTGGGATAGCTTTCGTAGAAGGTGTAAATAACCAATTAAATCTTGAGAGATGCTGAATATTTATTGAAACTTAGAAAAGGTTATCAACTACTTATTGAAACTTATGTGATTAAAATCATATTTGTGACTACAAATTACTCTTAACAATTGAAAATATCTAACGGAAAGGAAAGCTTAAGATGTAATTTGAATATAGGTGATCACTATAAAATATTGTATTTGTTATTTCTTCCCTGCCTCATTAACTTTTCGTTTTATTATATTTTGGCCTCATTTAGTTTAATGGTTTGTAACAGTTGGTAACTGATAGCTAATATAGCTGATTGTTATAAATATTTGATAAAATTATTATAAGTTGTTAGCTGTTAATATATATTTAATAATCATTAAAAATAAATATTCATATATTTTTATTTAATTTTTAATATGATATTTTAGTCTTTTTACTTAAATAAGTATGAGTTTTTTTCAAAAAAAACTTCAAATTAGTATTTTTATAAAAAATAACTATTTGATTACCTAACAACTATCATTAATCAAACAGGTTTAAGTGAATGTTTAGTAAAACTTTTTTACACAATGTTAGTTTTTTTGTTTCCCAATAGTTACATCATATCCATTTAGTTACTAAAACTATTGATTGTTAGGTAGTCAAACAGTTAACAGCTAACAGTTAAATCAAATGGGAACTAATGCAACTGTTGAGAACTAAAAAGCTAACAACTGTATAAAATTTTTTTTATCAAACACCCACTTTGTTAGAATATATATATATATTGTTTTGACCTTTTAATTTCACACTACTTTTTATCTTATTTGTCTAATTATCAATTCCACAGTGATGCATATCTAAATTTGAAACGGAAGAAATTTGGTTGATCATTTCCTTTGCCTATTTTAAAGTTATTTTAAAGTTTATGTATATATTGCCTTATCTTGTGCTAAACATTTTTTTTTAATTAAAGTGATTTTTTTGTTCAATTATAATTTATCTTCCCTATATTGTTACTATTAATTTTTACCTTCCTTATTTTCTTAATTAATGATTAAATTGTAGTTAGTGATCATTTAAATGGACTCTAGAAAGTATAGAATCATAAGAATTTAACTTGAATCTTCTTAAATAAGAAAATCTTAATTGTGAGACATGTTAGGATTTATGTTTAGACAAAGTGAGTCAAGAACTTTCAGGTGATCGTATAAAACTAAAGGTAATTTGAGCTATACTAAAAAGTTATTGCAAGGCTGAGGTGAGTTATAAAATATGTTAATGCATGGTAAATTATCATGATTTGGTGTATATATATATATAGTTGTGAATATTTTTCTTGTTATATCTATAATTATTATAGAAAATATTTATTGAAACTCTCTGTAAACCCTATTGGTTTATTGTTCATGAAATTTATTGTTGATTCTTGAACCATGTTTATTGTTAAATCATATTGCTCTATTGATATTGTTTATTGTTATCGAGAGGCTCTTGGGTTGTATATGATCATTGTTCCCACCGAGCTTTGGCCAAATCATCACATTTATATATGATTCATTGTTCTTTCAAGTAACCCCCAGGTATTAATACATTTCATAATTTATTGAGTTGAAAATTATCCCTCTTCAAATATTTTTCAGGTATTATTGTATAGAAAGGTTTCCACTTGAAAGATAGAGTTTCTTAATCATTTTTCTTCTTAAGAAGGTACTTTATGTATAGTTTTGGAACACTTTCTTTTTTACTTTATTATTATCTTGGATGATTACCTCTTAATTACTTCATAGTATTGGATGACGCATAGACACAGACTTGTATGATGTATTTTGACACATTATTAGCTTTCCTTATTCATTGTGGATGACAACTAGAGGTTATCATTTGATTCATAATAAACAAGGATTATATTGATATGAATGGCACAAATGAGATGATTTCATATGATTGAATGGATGTATGGTTTATAAAGAGATTATATATGATTTTAATCTAAGAATTATTTTGATTGGGTGTCTGATGGTTTTATATATACTCATACTTTAGAACCATCAAAACAATGGAGTAAGGGCGTGACAATATAATATTTTGAAATTTAATAATAAAAATAAACATTACAATTTTAAAATTTATGATATACAATTTAAGTAAAATAAATACAAAATATTTAAAATATTTTATCATATATAATTTCCATACATATAAAATATTATAGCATAATACATAAATATCTTTCAGTGTCTATACATATAATAATATAATAATAAAATAATCAAACTTAATAATTTTAATTTGTTGTAATATCAATATATTTTTTATTCTAACAAGTAATTTAGAAATTTTATCATAATTTTAAATTTTAAAATGATGCTATAAAATAAATTAGTTAAATAAATTCTAAAAGTATAATATATTTAATTAAAATAAGATAAATTTTTATATTTTATAAATATTTTTTTATTTTTATTGTTAAAAGAATTATATTGATAATAATTAGGTTTGTTTTTATATTAAATATCTCCGGTTAAGTTTTGATTGAAGTGGAAATTATCTTAATATTTTTATTAAATCTTTTATAGTTGATTTTCATTTAACAATAAATTTGATATTATAGATTAACATTAAATTGTATTTTTTTTTCTCCAATTTTTAATTTTCCTCAAGTAATTTCTTAATTAAAAAAAAAAAAAACAGAAGAGGCTGGTCTTGCCACAAAAGTGAAGGCAAACAACAACGATGGAAAGAAAGAGAAAATTTCAGTTGCAACCATGCAGGGACAGAGGGACCTATAGGCTTAGGTGGGCTTGAGCACCCTGAAAAAATAAATTCATTAGTTTATAGAAAAATTTTCATTTGATCTATCAAGCTCAGCTTTTTACATAGTCTTATTGATTCCGAGAGAGTAATGGTCCAAGAAAAATTTTTATTTGACCCATTTAAGTACTGCTTAAATTGAATTGTATGTTTATTTTGCAAGTACATGAAAAATTTTAATTTTTAGTGCATCCGAAATTAATTTATTGGATTTGTCCTTTCAGCCATTATTGCCAGCATGGACTATAAACCTGATAAACTTAAAAGGCATCCTCCTTTAGTGCTATCAATGCCGAGACTCCAAATTTTCATCTTTATACTGATGGGATTGATCTCCCTCCTTTTGGTGAAGAGGATGATTATGGCTCTGAGGATGATCAACATTAGGCTAGGACCAAAAGACTATTGAGTAGACTAAAAAAAAAAAATGATTCAAGCCACTTAATATCTTTGTAACAGACAAAGAACTTAAGAAATGAGAAAAAAAAAAAAATACTTGCCTCCTACAAATGTTGCAGAGTAAACAAAAAATGAGGCCTTTATGGATGACCATAATTCTTTCACCATTGTTATTGGTAGCCAAGCTAAAGATGAAGCAGAGCTAATGTTAGAGATATTAGAATAGGTAATTTATATGTTAACATGAGAAATGAACTCTTAAAGAATGTATATGTTAGGGAAAATCAGAGTTAGAAGCATAGTGATAAGAAAAGAGAAAAGTAATACAAATAATTTTTATATGGTTCTGTCTCTCAATAGACCTACATTTATGGTCCCTCCAAGGGATAATCTACTATATCAACATATTATAATTTTTGAACGAAAAAAATTACAAACCCTCTCACAATATCATCACAAAGGCACTTTACCCATGCACTTTGTGACTAGTATGTTTCTACCATAATATTGGGCCAAAGTCCTTTTTAGTCAACTATTGAGTAAGAGCCAATTGCAAACTTGGACAAAATCCAAAGAACAAATCCTATAATACTGCTATTTATAATGTTATTCACTATGAATCCTAACTCAACAAAAATCCTCATCTAAATAGGAATGACATTAAAATAAGAATTTTACTCTACAAAAGAAATAATCTTCCACCCAATTGGGAATATTTCTCACGCATAAAATAGAAAAAATTTTCTTCCAAGTCGTATTAGGATTTTGAGCCATAATTCTAACAATCTACACCTTGACTCAAAATCTCTCAATCATGCAATTCTCAATAATTCTAACAATCTCCAACTTGCCTTAAAGTCTTCCAATCTTTCAATCCTCAAATCTTCATAGTTTTCAATTATTAAATCTCCATATTAGAGCTCCACCCCAATAAAAAAATTTATATACAATTTTTACCAAGTGTAACTCATCATTATTGAAATCCAAGCTAACAACAATAGTCGAGAAATCATCATCATTATTATCTTCATCAACTTTCTGCTTATTCTTCATTTTCTCTTATAGCTTCTTCAAACTCTTCAAATCTTCTCAAATCTGAAAAAAAAATATCTCAACTTCAATATTTTTTCTTTCCTAAAAACAATTCTTGGACCCCAGAATAAGAAACAACAGTTCTGACACCACCTGTTATGAAAAATTTAGAGTTAAAAGTACAACGATAAGAAAAAAAAATAATACAAATAATTTTAACGTGGTTTGGTCTCTCAATATACCTACATCCATGATCCCTTCAAGGAATAATCTACTAAATAAATATATTATAATTTTTGAACATACAAAATTGCAAACCCTCTTACAATATCAGTACAAAATTACTCTACCTATGTACTTTGTGACTAGTATAATTCTACTATATTATTAGGTCAAAGTCCTCTTTAATTAACTATTGGCCAAGAGCCAATTGCATATTTGAGCAAAATTCAAAGAACTCATCCTATAATACTGCTATTTATAATGTTACTCACTATCAATTCTAACTCAATGAGGATCCTCATCCAAATAGGAATAACATTAAAATAAGAATTCTACTCTACAAAAGAAATAATTCTCCATCCAATTGATGAATATTTCTCACATATAAAATAGAAAAAGATTTTCTTCCAAGTACTGTTAGGATTTTGAGCCATAATCCTAACAACATCAGTAAAGATATATCATTGAAAGAGATATGCCTTGGTTGGACCCAATGGAAAGGGAAACTCTACGTCTTTAAAGTTGCTTGCTTGGAGGAAGACATAAGTGGTTGGTGATGATAAAAGTGCTCTTGAGGAAGTTGTTGCAGCTAATGAAGAGCTAGTGAAAATTCGACAAGAAGTTGATTCTTTTGCAAGATTCAGCTTTAGCTTTTGGTGATGAGGATGGAGATAGAGATGAAGATGTTTATGGAAATGATGTGGGAGAGAAGCCTGCTAAATTGAATGAGAAATTACATATATGGGATCAAATGATGCTGACTCCTAGGCATTAATAGTTCTTGCAGGGTTGGGTTTCACTAAGGAAATACAAGGTTGTCCTACTCGATCATTTAGTAGTGGATGAAGGATGAGAATTTCACTGGCTAGGGCACTTTTGTGCAGACAACATTTCTATTATTGGATGAACCCATTAGCCACCTTGACCTCAGGGCGGTTCTCTGGTTGGAGGAGTACCTACTCTTATTGTTGTTTCTTGTGATAGGGATTTCCTTGACAATACGCAATAAAATTTATTTATCTTCACGAATTGAAGTTCCATGTCTATTGAGGGAATTTTTATGATTTTGAAAGTGGATATAAACAACGCCACAAAGAGATAAGCAAAAATTTTGAGATTTATGATAAGCAAGTGAAAACTGGCAAGGAATCAGTAAACCATGTTTAGCAGGAAAAGTCAAAGATCGAGCAGTTTGCAGCTGTAGAGGATGTTAGGTATATTTAATATAATCCTAAATATGTTCTAATATAAACCCAATAGATAAGAGACTTTTGTAGTGGACCTATATAGGCAAGATTTCATTAATTGGTAAACCCTAGTGTATCACTGTATATATACTAGATGGATGTAACATGCTAGGTATTCCAAATTAGATACCTAGGGAGTAATGCTTTAAACAATTGCATATTGTTTGAATAAACCCTAACAATCTTGAAGCAATAAATTAATTGAATAATAAAAAAAAGAACATCACATAGCCACTTTTTATGACTGCTAGTTTTGTTGTACTCAGTGATCGATGATGCAATCCTCAATCATTGAGACTGCTGACCTTCATTATGGAATTGTTGGATCATTTCTTCTTCATGCCATTGTCCGTGGCTTTGTTCCATTGATTTAGATGGTGAAAATAGTATGCCCATGGATATATATGTAACACCCTCAAATTTCATTTATATAACCTTGAATATATGTTATTTAAGCATAAATAAAGTTTGTTTAGACATTAGAACATCATACTTGCGCGATTTGATAAATCAGTAAAAATCGACCCGGTGGATAGGTAAGCACATCGACGTTTTGATTAACGAATGGGTTCAAAATTTTAAATTTTTAATATTACCATTAGACACATAAGCTGGAGAAATAAAAGAAATATTGTTTCAGAATTGAAATGGGACAAAAAGATAAATGGTTAAAAGTTTCGGGGGGAAATCGAATTAGCTAAAAGTTAATTCATGTAAATTCTATCTAATTCTTGATAAAATGGAAAACTCTCCTCCTTCCACAATTAAAGACATCCAAGTCTCCTCCTTCTCCAAAACTCCACCAATTTCATCAAAACTTCAATCAAAATCAATAGAAAACTCTATTAAACTTTCGATTAAGCTAGTTTCCATCGAAAATTCCAAGAAATTCAAGCTAGAAATTGAAGAACCATTCAACCTAAATTTTGGACACACCTTGAATTCAGGTGAGTATGATGTTTTCTTCATTCTTTTGAGTCATTTAAGTTACATAAGTGATTATAAAAATGATTAGATCGATAGATTTCAATATTGGATCGAAATTGGAGAAAACATAAAACTAGGTTTATGGTTGAAATGAATTATCTGTGTAGGTTTTCATAATTCTAATTAATATTTAAATATGTTAGTTATCATCCATTTAATGCTAAATATGTGGTAAAATTGATTGTAGAATCGAAGAAAACCAAAAAACACTACTTTTGCCTGTTATAGGTAAATAAACATTTTATTGCGTAAACGATCAAACCGTCGGTTCTGGTGAGTTATATGTATATTATTGTGCATGTTTAAACCTTTCTTTGATCAATTTGAATCCATTTAAATTACTACAACTTTTTGGCCAAAGTGTTTCATTTGAGTTTCCTTTGAATTTTCCTTGAATTCAAGCTCCGATTGTGTTATTTATTGATATATTTAAACCCTGTTTGATAATGCCTTTGTATTTATTGACATTGGGACTTGAATTGTGAACTTTTGTTTTTGATCAATATATCCCAAAACTTTGTTTATTTGATCCTAAAGTGGCGCATATCAAGTGCTCTATAAAATGTCATTTAAAATATTTCATAAGTTAACCAATGCTACCAGATTCGCCAACGCGAGTGATTTATTTTCTCACTAGCATTAATGTATCTTCTTGACATATTTTATACTTGATGTCTAAATGAATTTTATAGCATTTGTCTATATTTCATTGCTTTTTTATTGAGATTATTGATTATATATGGAAATACTTGATAAATTAGTTCTATTGAGCTAATGCTACAGAAACTGAACCATATTGCTTTTCTCACTTATTTGGTATCTAATTTGCTATCTTTAGCCTATTCTTATGTTTATACGACATAACTTTCTTATCGATGGGATTGTAGGTAAATACCATTGGCATTGTGCATGATGAAATTTCAGTGATACCCTAGCTGGGAAGGGTTATAATCCTAGCCGGGAAGGGTTATGGTCCTAGCCATAGGGTCTATTCCACCTTATGTTATTTATATGTTATAAAGTAAATAATACATGTTTATGGCCCATCATATGTTATAAATACATGATATTTGTTGTCCTGAGTGTCTATACATGTATAATTGATGTTCATAAGTCATTTCTCTTAATTTGGTCCTCTGATGTGCTACCTATGAATCATTTGTTACATATTAAATGTTTATTGATATCTACCTAGCCTTGTGTGTAATAATGCATATATTAACTCACTGGGTATGAAAATACTCTCTCTTTTAGTGGATTTAACTTTTCAGGTTAGGAGTAGAGCTAGTCCAAGATTTCTTTATCAGTGAATTCAAACTATTTTTTTTATAATGTAAATATTTTATTTGTATATATTCTTTGTGTATATTTTAGATACTCCATGGATTTGTAAATTATTGGGATGACAAAACTTAATATGGTCTGTAATATTATTAGTTATTGATATATAATGTAAATGAGATGTGTTGAGATCATATATGATCACAAATGATGACAAATAGATTGATTAATAGATATAGATATAATATAGCATATGATATTTATAAGTTATAGAAGGGTTCTATGGGTGTCAGTAGTGTTATGTTGTTCCTACATCTTAGGACCGTCACGTTCCAAAATTAGGACGTGACACTTTCTTTCTCTGTTCAATATTCTTTATTAAAATCGGTTTAATTCTCTTTGATTTCAAACTAATTTCTTCAACTCTCCTTGAGTCAGAGGAATAAAAGACCTATAGCTATCTCCCTTTTGAGTTGAGCATCTCGGTGCTCAGGTAAGGCCTCACAATAGCAAAAACCACAAACCTTGAATTGTCATAAAAAATTCCACAGGCCTCGAATACTAAAAGGGCGATACCACATGGTACTTATATGTACTTTTCCCTTTTCCTTTTCAGATGGTCCTGCATGATAAAAATCATTAGCAATAACAGGATTATTAATTACATTATCAATTATTTTTTCACTTCATAAAACTGTCATTACTTCATCATGTTCGTTTTGAATTGGGTTTTCCTGAAATTGGGTAATAAGTTGACTAACTTGAGTTTCAATTTTGCTTACACAATTTTCAATTGAATCAAACCTAATCTCATTTTCTATTGAGCTATTCTTTTCAAAGGAGGAGTGCAAAATCTTTTTGGTGATATCAAAAAGGGGGAAAAGTTTGTATATACAAGTGTTTGTATTTAATTGGTTGAGCTATTTGCTTGTCTCTTAAGCACTTGTATATATGGTTTTGTTATCATAAAAAAGGGGGGGAGATTGTTGGACCCCATTGTGTTTGATATTGATTTTGATGATAACAAAATATATTAATGTGTTAATTATGTTAAGAATTTGTTTGAGTTAGTGAAGACATGAGAAATCATGACAAATTGCTAAATCATAGGTTTAACACATTAGCTATGAAATGCACGTGCATAGGGGGAGCACTCTTTGAGAAGTGCATAAAATAAATCATCATATTTCAAGCTACAGAAATTGTAAAAGTAACGGACGCTACTGAAAAGTCACAGCCGCGACATAGGAGTCGCAGGCTCAAATATTCTGTCATGAGCATTACTAAGAAGTCCATACGCTTAGTCCCAAAAATTCCAATATTCGCGAGCGTGAATATTGGAATAGCAGGTGCTACCCATGATTCACAGCCACTACTAGTTAGTCACAGACACTACTAAAAAGACCTTAATTGGAAAGTAGCTTAAGTCCCAAGAGGGGCGATATTTGCAAGCGCTAATATTGCAGTCGTTGGATTGACTCGAAGAATTCGTAGGCACAAATATTGGTAGCTAACTATGAAGAGTTTTTGTGTCAAAGAAGTTGCGGCCGCTACCAGATAGTTATGGGCGCGAATCGGCAGAAATAGACAAAAAATATAACCATTGGAAAATAAGTACAAGTGCATTTAAGAGAGTAAAATGGCTCTATTTGAGCTGGAACTATAAATACAAGTTCCTGGGATATTTCTAAGATTAAGAACATCTATTGAGCTTACACAAGTGTAAAACAAATCTCTAACTTCATTTTCTTAGTTAAATCATTTATTTTTAAGATTCATTGAGGTGAATATATTGGGAAGTTGGGTAGTTGTTCTTTTTCTTTTTCTCTGTAATACCCTAGAAAGTTCTAACATACATGCATGAATTTGTTCTCAGTAGGTGGTTCAAAAGTCTTGAAATGATGGGAAATAATTTTAGAGACACAGTTAGAAAGTGAACTTGTTACTTTTTTGGAAAGTGGCGATGTCAGGAACACTGCAGAGAAATTAGCAGTCCGGTCAATAGAAGAATTTCTAAAGTTGACCTGGGGGTAAAAGATCACCATAAAACATGTGTAATTTTGGTAAAAAGAAAGAAGTGAAAATCATTTAGGAATACTGAAAAAGTAACCAATGGCAAAATTGTAAATAAATGGAAGTTTAAGGTGAATAGTGGAAATGGGTCTGTCGGAGTTACAAAATGACTTTGAAACTATTTTTATAAATAAGTATAAATTAAAATAAGCCTATTAACTCCCCAAATTGGAATCTAAATCTTAACAGAATTAACAAAATAAATTACAGAAGAAATTGGATCAAAGTGTGATATATGAAAGTTTGAGGATTTAGTTGTAAATTTTCAATTGATTTTTGTATAAAACTTATACTTAGAAAATTTGTTGCATCTTCTTCTTCTCTTCTTCTCCATTTACGAACCTTTCCCCTCCCTTCTTCCTTCTCATTTCTTCATTTCCAACCTAATTTCTTTAAGAAAAATCATAGAAAACTTAAGCCTAAACCTAGTTCTATCTATCTCCACCATTAATTTGTAAGAAAGAGCAAAGGAAAAACAAAAACAAATCAAAGGGAGGATTCGGCCATCACACTCCATTTAGGTAAGAAGTTGTTTTGTTTGTTTTAATGGTTTAATTAGATGTTATTTAGGTTGAATTAAATGGGTTTAGAGTTAAATTGCATCAATTGATGCTAATTGATAGGAATCCCTAAATTACCTAGCTAAATTAAAGTTGTAAGAAAGGGTTTGATGATTTAGTATTAGATTATGTTAATTGATGTTAGAATATGTTAATTGGATGTGAATAGGCAACTAATTGATGGTTTGTTTGATGTAGAACTCAATTTGCGACACAGTTGCCTTATATAGCTCCATTGGTGAAATTGAGTGGAATTGAGCTTCTCAAAGCTATTTGGAAGTTTAGGTGAGTCTATTTTGCATCTAGTAACATGCCATTTGTGTTAAAATTAGAATTGGAAACTTGTTGTGAAAACCCCACCTTGGCCGAACCTAGTTTACTATTCACCATGCCTATTTTTGCTTGAATTTTGCCTTGTTTTCCATAGCCAATTTGAGCCATTTTGATGTTGTTTAATATTGTTTCTTTGATGCCTATAC
>CANXYC011430970.1:0-43003 GCA_948193065.1 Aleurites moluccanus
GGAGCTCTAGGCGTATGCCTGGCCAAGCATGCGTTTGCGATAAGGTAGCAAGGCTACTGATGCGCTCTGTTATGAGAGGTAGCATGGCTATCGATCATTCTGTAGTTCTGCCATGATATTTGATAGTGCTATTTGGTTGTGAGCGCTTCTGTTTTTCTTGTAAACTTACTACATCCGGATTTTGATTATGATCTTGAAAGAAATGATTCTCCTAAATTTTGCATTGATATAAGTATGTATATGCACACCTTTCTGTTACATGTTCATATCTTACTGAGTTGAAGGCTCACTCCCCTTCTGTGGATTTCAGGTGATAGTTTAGCTCGTGAGGGAGCTAGCAGAGAAGATCAAGCTTCTTGACTTATTTTCTCGAAGAAGCTTTATTGTAATTATTCTTTTGTGATTTTTTGTATAATTATTAATGATATTGTGATATCATATGTATTGGAGTACATTCTAGAGCTTCGTAGTTAGTCTTTTGGGAATGATAGAATGTTGATGTATGAATATGGAAATTATATGATGTTATATTCTTGGCATTTATGAGAATAGTGATTTGTGAGTTCTACGGGTTTATGGTGGCCTTAAGTCTACCCTTGCCTTAAAACCGTCGCACCACTGGAATTGGGGTGTGACAATTAGTCTGTATGACTAAACCACGCTTGCTGCCATCAACTAGTGCAAGCCCATGCTCAATTGAAATTCAAGCAGCAGCTTTACATTGTTGTCATCGCCGAGTCTCATCTCTGGTTTTCATTGTAAATTCTAAGCCACTAATCACCAACAAATCGTGTCACTAACCGCGACTGAACATAATTTACACCAACAAATCGCATTAATATCAGTATGAGCTCAATCTCATTTGATCACAATAATTTCATTGAGTCTCCTTGCTGCTATGATCATCTTCTATGTTGTCGATCTAGGTGATTTCGACTTTCTTCACTTGTATTCAATTTCAATTGCCTTTTTTTTAAATTGATATTTCTTGATTTTTTTCTTTCTTTTCAATTCTTTTTTTTTTCAATTTGATTTTTTTTTCCTTTTGCTTTTGAGATTTTTTAGTTTGAATTTTTTTTATTACTTAAAAATATAATTTTTAAAATTTTAAAATCTTTATTATTTAAAAATATTAAATGGATTCCACAATTTCACACTAGGGATTTAAAGTGATGAAAATTAGAAGATTAAGTCTTTTATTAGATTAAAACTCAACTTAACTTTCAAATTCAGCTTTTAAAAATAATTGACACTAGTATTTTCCCATACTAGCAACATAATTTGTCATTTTCTCTATTTAAAAGAAGCTGAATGACCAATTAATTTATATCCATTAAATTATTTTCAAGTATTAATCAAATAATTATATGAAAATTACAATTCAATATGAGTAGAAAACAAACCTAAAGTCGACTTATAACCTCTTACCATTTCAACTATAATTACTGAAAGAGCAAAGTCTCATTAATATCAAATAAAATTCATGAAGTACAAAAATTTATCAGCTATAATTTATTTATTGTTCGTTAAAATTAAATTAATTATCCAGTATATATTTGAATTTATTGGAAAAATTGTTGCTATACTATCTTTTGTACATAAAAGAGATGATTAATGTAAAGAAGCAACTTAGAGATTATGCAAAGCATAATAGAGCAGAAATCGCAGCACATTCTGACTCCTTTAACCACTGCTTTAATTACCTTTGTCTCACTAATTAAAGCAAAAGACATAATCATTGGGACATCTCCTTCCATTATTTGTTATCATTGCTTCTTATTGTTTTTTTTTTTTTTTTTTCTTTGAACATCAGTTCTTTATTAGTTTCCTTGCATTATATGGTCAAAACATTTCCAACACTTCACTGTTCACTCACTCAATGCCTAACTCAATTCAACTATTTCTTATTTTTTCC
The DNA here is from genome assembly GCA_948193065.1 of Aleurites moluccanus. Lineage (NCBI taxonomy): Eukaryota > Viridiplantae > Streptophyta > Magnoliopsida > Malpighiales > Euphorbiaceae > Aleurites > Aleurites moluccanus. The sequence goes on from CANXYC011430970.1 coordinate 1,916, forward strand.
ACTTCATCTTTAACCAAGTGGATTATAGTCTAAAACCAAATCTTATAACTTTTCATTTATATACCCAAATCTTTTAAAATAATTTTTTATTTAACTCTTATTTTAAAATTTAATTGCAGTATATCCATTTGATTAAAATTACCCAATTATTTTTTTACAATTAAGAAGGGAGTAATGGAGAACAAGGGATGAGTTTAGAGGGGCCCTAAAATTATCCTTTTATATTTTAATATTTTTTTATAAATGTGTCTTATAAAATATGTTCGAATCTTCCTAAAAATATAATTTTAGATTCATCCCTGTAAGAATTATGATAGAGTTTAGTTTAGTGATAAGTTAGAAAAAAAAAATCATTATAATGAGTTAATTTTCATTGAAATTTTATTATATGGATTCAATTGCAATTGAATTTCAAAATTAATGTAAAATAATTTATTTTAAAATGTTTAGACATAATTATAATTTAAAAAAAAAATAATTAAACCTTTAGTTAATTGCACAATAAGTTGAGTCATTAGTTCCTTAAAGTTGCTAAATGGCGAGTTTAATAGTTAATCACATTGTTTTTTTAGGAAAAAAAAAATCATAGAAAGCTATCCGATATCTAATAAATAAATCAACTTTAAATTTAGAATTGAGATATAAATTTATTTTTCAATACTTTTAATAATAATAAATAACTAGAAAATTTTATATACGGTCCAAAATTTAGAGGAATACAAAATGAAATAAAATAAAGCATTAAACTCTTTCTAGACTTTCCAATAGTTTATGTTTCAAATAATAATAATCAATTATATTTTTATTGATGTTTTATATTTATATAATAAGAATTAATAAAATAATATTAACACTGAAAATTATTTATAAAAATTTAATATTAGAGGACTAAATAGAAATTTGATAAGATTATTTAAAGAAAAAAAATCAATTTATCTTCAAAAACATAAAGAGAGAATTTGAATTTATTTAAAATAGATATCAAACGTTATTTTAAAATTTAAAAAATATAATATTTTTTAAATATTTAGATGATTAATTTAAAATTAAAAAATTAAAAAAAAAATAAATTAAATATGATAATTTTTAAAATAATATTTTTAAAATTTTATTTTCAAAAGAGCATTTCTATTCAAATAACTTCCTTATCCTTTTTTTTTTCCCTAAAAAAATTATTTTCTAAATAATAGTTAATAATATTTTTTTATAAATAAATAAATTAATAATGTTGCCGTGATTCTTGCAATAAAAATGACGTGTAAACAAAGTTTCTTTCTGGTAAACTTTTATTTTATTTTATTTTTCACACTCAAAAAAGTGTGCAAACATTATCTTCCTATGCGTGTAATTTTTTTTTTCTTGAATTGCTCATTATTGCTTTTTCCTAAAACAATAATAAAATTTTTATTTTTTTGCTGCAAAACCATTATTGAGATTGGACATCTCAAACATTTTACTACATATTAATCCCAAATTTTAACTTTTCACAATCATTTTGGACACATTCTAAATATTAACCAAATCATAACTCAAATTCTTAAATTAATTACATACGCCATAAGATTATATAAAGAAATAATATTTATCTATTTTTCTTAATTTGATAGTGTAAAACCCAATTCTTAATCTTAACTTTTCTCAACAGTTTAATGTGAGTCTAAATTAAAATAGTCAAATTAACTCTTACTTTTTTTTTTTATTTATTTCTGAACTAATTAAGGGCTTATGAGGTTATGTGAATTTAATATAGGTTATATGGAGTCCATAATATTAGATATTGATCCTATTTTATATTTTTAAATAATAAAAATTAAAAAAATTTAATTTTTAAATAAATAAAAAATATTCAATATAAAAAAATAAAAAATCTTCAAGGGTTGCAACAAAAAGCTTAATATACATCATGAAACTCACATGGATTCATGAATGGCTAAAATTGTAGTAATTGACTTGAAGCCAATAATAGCAACCATTTCGGGTCTCAGTGCTTTTGCTCGATGAAGAAGAACATTATTTCAGCTTCAATTATGGGATTTTCCTATTCAAGATTTGGTTTGAATAATAACAGTATTTTTCTATTAGTCTCAAATTTCAAACTTTTTTATTTATTTTTTATTTTAATTCATTATGGATGATTAGATATTTTCATCTAAAAGACCATATACTCAGTACTTGCTCTTCTTAAGGATCATGTCCAACGGCTGCCAGGCTCAACCACGAACGATGGTACGAGTCTAAGATAGGGGCTAGTACGACTCAGTGAAACTCAATCGAATGCCACGTATGGTTTGCAATGGTTGGGCTTGAAGTACGATTTCCTAAGGAAGCTGAAAATTGCACTATTTTTATTTTTTTTAATTTTAATTTTCATATGTTTTATTATTTAAAATATATATTTTTCAAATTTTAACTATTTTTATTTAAAAATATATAATGAGCCTCACAATTTTACTTTATAATTTTATTAATGTAAACATTAATTGATGGATAAGTCCTAAATTGGTCTATAAACGAAGAAAGAGGAGTAATTAAATTATTTTAATTTTCGAGACTCACATTCAACTTTTGGATAAAGTTCAAATTTTATATTGGATTTTATCCCTGAAGAAAGGGATAATTAGACAATGAATCTTTTATTTATAAGACCATTCCAAAATTAACTTAAGAAATTATGAGTTTGAAGAATTTTGTCCATCAGTAATTAGTTATATATTATGGGCATAAACAACAAATTAGGATTCAAATCCGTAAATTTCCTACATCTCAATTTTGGTTTTATTATTTGATTTTTCTAACAAATTTTCTTAAATTAAAAATTCAGATAAAATTAATAATTAAATATAAAAATAAAAAATGAGTAAAAAGTATGAATTAAATTTATTAACAAAATATAATTTTATAAATATCTTTTTTTTTTTTTAAATTTCATCATATAATTATATTTTATTTTAAATAAAGACATTCTTTTTTAATTTATAATGAAATATAACTATCAGACCAACCCTTCGTTGACGAATTAAATATATGTTTGAATTTATAATTTTGTAATTCTATATGATTGATTATATCATGCAATTATTATTGAAACCAAGAGCTTTGCTTCTTAATTTTCAATTATTATAAAACAATAATATATAGTATATTGAATATAAACGTCTAACAATAATTACATCAAGTGCTCAAATTCTAATAAATAATAATAATAATCTCTTTCTCTTTAAAGAAATTTCAAGGTATGTAAAAAAAAATAATAATGATTTTTTTAACTCTAAATCAAGCCATAATTTGATTAATCCTCAGTAAATTAATAATAATAAAAAACCCTAAACAAGATTCATCATTTTAATAATAATAATAATAAACCCTAAGAAGTAAAAGCTCCAAAATTTGGTTAGAAAGACAGCTTTTGCTTGGCCTAAATTGTTACAAAACACCTTAGTACACCGTATGGTCACAGTTAAACGAGGAGGGTCATGTAAATCCCGTGATTTGTCCTGTCACCTTAGTATTACTCTTCCTGCAATATCTTTGGCTACCTGGGAATCTGAATCTTTGATGACGTGGCAATAGTACAGATTCGGCAGATTAACTGTCGTTTGTCTTTTACTCAATCTCTTTCCACTCTCCCCGCCTCTTTTAACGGCTGTCCCTTTCCGAAATGTTTTTGCCGTTATGACGGTTGTTATCTTCTTTTATTTATTTTATTACTTTGAAAACTTTAATTTGCGTATTAATTATTAAAAATTACACCATCCGATTTTTTTATTTATCATTTAAAAAAAAAATTCTTCCAAATTTATTTACCGTTCTCTAATATCAATATGACTTTAATCCCTTTTATATCAATTTTATCATTCTCTACAACTAAATATTTAATCTTATAAATTATTATTTTTTTTAATAAAGCAGAATATTAATAAAGCATACTTTATTAAATATCAAGGGGTAGTAAAATAATTTTAACTTCTAATTAACTTCTAAATTTATTTATGTGTTTAATAAAAAATGACAAATAAAAAAAAAAGAGAGACTATATTATTTTATAAAAATATATTATTTAATACATAAAAATTAATAAAATTCAGGAATGCAATTTTATTATTTATTATTTAATATTTTTAAACCAATATTATAAAATTTCTCATTAATTTTATTTTAATCATTAAAAATTTTCCAATAAAAAAATAATAAAACTATGATTATTTTTTAATTTTTTATCATTTTTATTTAATAATGTTATTCAGATTTTACTTTTTAAGTATATATTTTTAGAAATTATTAATTTAAAATTAGTAATTTATAATTAAAAATATACATAAATACATAAAATATTTATAATATATCATAAAATTACTATTTTATATAATTTTCTTTTCAAGTTAAGGGATGAAGAATTTTGAGTAAAAGAATTAACCCACTTTTATTACCATAATAAGTCAGTTAATTTGGAAAAAAAAAAAATAATGTGTTGGAACTTGAAGTGTTGAGGGGCTGCTGTGTAAAAATTTGTGGTCCATTTTAGCTATTTAAAAATTTTTAAAAAATTATATTTTGATAGTATTTAATGTAATGAATATATTGATATATTTTTTATGGTAAATAAAAATCATTTATACTGCTAAAAATGCATTAAATTTTTTATGTATTATATTTAACGGTCTAAATTTAACACATTTCTAATATATTTTTAGTAGTCCAAATGATTTTTGTTTATAATGAAAAATATATCAATAAATTTATTGTATCAAATATTATCAAAATATAATTTTTTAAAAATTTTTAAATAATTAAAATAGGTTACATGAAAGACTAATGTGTATTCAACCCGAACTTGAAACGGCCGTTAGCTTCAAATTTTGTACAGGCCGTTTAAGGCTTCAGAAAAAGAAAGCAAAATTCAAGGCCCGCCCGGACCTAAAAAGGAGATTGAACTATAATTGATAAAACTTTCCCGCCAAAAGGATGGTGAATAATAATAATAAATATAAATATATATGATTTTAGGAAGTTTCAGGGGGAAAGCAAAAGAGGATACGTGGTGGGGACGTGACTCACCAGCCGAAAGGGACACTACCATTTTGGTCAAAAATACAAGTTCTTTTAATTTATCGTCTACTTAATTAATTATTTATTAACTATTAATATATTTAATAATTATTAAAAATAAATAATAATATTTTTTATTTAAATATTATTTTAATAAAATAAAATAATTTTTATTTAAATAAATTAAATTTAAAGAAATTAAATTAAAATTTTTATTAATAACAATTATTTGATTACTTAATAATTAATAATTATTATTTAAAAAAATCAAATTATTTGATATAGTTGTTGAAATAAAAAAAAGTTAAAAGTTGTATTAAATTTTTTTTACCAAACTTTCATTAAATAAAATTCAAAAAATAAAAATAAAAATATTAAAAGAAAAATATATAAATATATCTCTGAATTATAAGAAAAATATCATATTGACATATTTTTTTCAAAAGTGTAAATATAACTTGAGGTTAAAAAAGGAGACAGAGTGACTCTCTTCCATTTATCTTTCTAATAATTTTTTATTTTTTATAAATATATTTAAATATTTAAAAATTATAAAATATTTATTTTAAATTTAAAAATTATAAATAAATAGATAATAAAATTCTTGTAAAAGATAATTTATTTTGACATATTAAAACTTAAAAAAAAATTATTCATCAATTTATCATAAATTATTTAGATATAGATTTAATTTTCAAAAATTCTTATGAATTATTATTTAGTTACTAAATTGTAAAAATTATTATTTTCATATATAATTTCATTAAATATAAACTTAATCAATTATATATATATATATATACTTTAGTCCAAATTAATTATTAATTTAAATAATTTTATTTTATTACTTACTTATTAATAATTTAACTATCTTTAAAATATTTATAATATATTTTCTTCAAATAATTTTATTAAATAAAACTTCAAGTTGAAATAATTAAATTTAAAAAATTTTCACTATTTATATAGCTAAAAGAATAAATAATTAAAAACAGTTTATATTCAGATCTTAATTAATTTGGATTAAGGTGTGTATATATAATTTATTAAGTTTATATTTGGTAAAATTATATATGAGAATAATAATTTTTATAATTTAATAACTAAATAATAATTTTTAAAAATTAAATTTATATTTAAAAATTTATGATAAATTAAAAAGTAATTATTTTTTAAATTTTAACATATCAAAATTAATTACATTTTACTATTTATTTATAATTTTTAAATATAAAATAAATATATTATAAAATTTTAAATATTTAAATATATTTATAAAAATAAAAAAAAATAAAAAAATTATTAAAAAAAAAAAAACTGAGGTGCTCATATTTTTGTGACTTCAAAATTATATTTACTCCTTAAAATTAAAATATATTAATATGATATTGTTGTTGTAGTTTAGAAAATATCACCTTATCTCAAACTTAAATAATTTTGATTTGATATTTTCCTGATTTGATGTGGAATAATGTCATTTGATATATATCCATCAATTTGTTTTTTCCAAATTTCTAGGCACTTTTTCTTTTTCAGGGGTAGTGAATTGTATCACTACATAATTAATTATTTAAATTTTAACTTTTTAATTATGAATTAAATATATAAAATACGAATTTTTTTAATAAGTGTTTCAATGATGCTGATTAAAAATTATAAATTTAAAAATATTAAATAAGTAAAAAATAAAATTTATATTTATATTTAAAATGATATAAATTATAATAAAATATAATTCACTCAAAAATTTTTTTTTTTCATCCTATATATTTTTATTTTATAATTATATTTTTATTTAAAATAATTATTTTTAATCAGTATTACAGTATACCCGTCTTGCCTCAATTCGCTCCATTCAAATTAGATATAAAAATCCATTGATGTGACGGTGGTGGTGATAAGAAACTCACCCATGTCTACCCGTCACCATCCTTCATGTGTGGATACGATGATATGGGTAATGAAAATTGAAATGTTGAGGGGGGTAGAAGTGTAATTTTGTATTTGATGTGAGGTTTTGTGGTGTTAAAGGTTTGCCATATGGTGCAATCCCGTTGATTGTTTTGGGTGGTCAATATATATATATATATATATATATTTTTTTTTTTTTTTTTTTTTTTGTGGAGATATCTTCTTCCACACTCAATCAAGGTGCGTGCTAATCATACTTGATAGTACTTGTCCTCTCTCTAGTAAAGCTTAATCATTACAACTACTTATAGGCTTAAACTTTCTTAATTAACAAATCTAAATAACCAATAATTCAATTGCTAGATACAAAATTCCTAACTAAATCATAAGTATAGTTGATCTTATAAATTTAAATCAATTAATGTATGGAGAAGTATATCATTAATATAACTTTATACTGTGTTTATGGGGATACTCCATGAAATCAAATGGTCCTGAGTTTCACTCTCGATTATATTTACAATATTAATAAGTTATCGGGGGTGTTTGGAAAGTAAATGATCACAATGGGGTTTTAACAAGTCAATTAGAATTTTGGTTAAAATATGATTTAAAAAATAAGAGAATGTTCGAATTTACAATTGATAATTATAAATTTAATATAAAAATATTTTATTTAGTTGATAAAAATTTTGATTAATAATCTTAATTTTTTTTTATTATCAGATTTTATTAATTTCAAAAAGATGAATCGATAATTGATCTTTAATAATTAGATATTTAAACACTTAATAAATTTTATCAATATATTTATTTTTAAATAATAATTAAATTTTATAATTAGATATCTAAATATCCATAAGTTCACTTATCAATTTAATAAAATAAAATTTTTTTGAAGTCAAAATGTAATTTTGAAAAAAATGTCAAACAGTCAAATATTATTTGTCTTCTAAAAATCATGATGCACTATAATATTTTTCATATGATTAATAGATTTTAAATATAAAATTAAGGATTCAAACACCCATATTAATTTATTGTAAAACTTAACTTCTGTACAGTATGCTTGACTATTGTCCACAATTTTCACACTACTATATTAATGTAAATATAAAGAGAGATTTTATCTAATGACGAGAAAAAAATTACATGACTATACTTTTTTTTTTAATGAAAAAGTTATTAATATTTTTTATATTATTTTGTACTAAATTAATATATACTCACAAATACTTAATCGGTCTCAATGTTTAATGATTTACTAATGTGAAACTCGCAGTTTGACTATTGAAATTGAAAATTAACTATCTTTCGTTGTCTAGTATAGTTCAATATGCCAAATTAAGATTGCCATTATGATTTTTTATTCGTAATTTGTTTGAATACTACTTATGAGAAATTATAAAATTATATTTTTTTTATATGGTTTTTACTATGTGAGGACTATTTATTTTTACATTGTTTCAAAGTTGGATGTAATGTCAAAGCAAATAAAACTAAACCTATTATGGGAAGGAACGAATTTGGAACAAAACTGAATACCTAGACCAAAAAGTTTCATGACTACAACTTAGCTATGCATCATTCGCCACTAAACCTCATTCCCTATGGCCCCAAATAATTAATAAACCCTAATCATAAGATGTTAATAATATCCAAATAGGAAGTCACATGCAGACAATTAAACCACATTATCATAACTTAGTTGTTAGTTGTCTATGTTTTTTATATATATATACACCTAATAGAGTGTAGAAAATGCATAACCTCTCCTTAGGAAGTGCGCTTCCACGCTTCTTGTACACATGCAGACGCCAACAACTCAACACCTATTTGGATTGATGGGGTCATTTGTCTGCCGGCTAGCCTGCAGAAAAGCTTAGTTCTTAGCATTTAATTTTCAAAAAGTACAATCTCTATAAATTAATAGTAAACTTTTATATTTAATAAAATTTATAAATTTTAATGATATTAATTTATAAAAAAATTATTTATTTCAATTGATTAATATTTTAATCTTATAAGATTTTTTCTTAAAAGAAATATATATTTTAGATATTTAGTATCATCTAATATATAATTTATCTTACTCAACTAATTTTTGTTTCAATCACTTTAATTCATATATAAGTTAATTTTCAAATATATCAAAATACTTACATTTGCTCAAACAAAATATTCAACTAAATAAACTATCATACCCTTTAAAATAACTCTATATAATACTAAAGAATATTTAAACAAATTCATTTTAAATCTTTACAATATATTGGATAAATCCCCTAAACTTATCTGTTTTAATTCTTTTTAAACTTTTGATTACCATTAAATTTTTCAAATTTTTATTCAAATTGAAAATCTCATTCATTATAAAAATAATTTTTTATTAAAAAAATTATCGTGACAATTTATAAATTATTATAATTTGAAAAGTATATAAATAGGTGCATATTAAAATATAATTTAATGATATATATATATATTTTATAATAGATTTATGATCGATTATGTCTAATTAAATATTAAAAAAAAAAAGTATAGATAAAATAAATTGTAATGAAATAATAAGTTAAAAAATGTAACATGGATTTCTCCAAATACCAAATGTCTAATGATAAAGGACACAAAAGAAGTGGGCTACCACTACAACTAGAAGTGATTCCTTTTCTTTACTTCATTTTCCCGCAAAATTGTTTTGAATTTTCCCGCCGAAAGAGAAGGGACCCAAACTCAAAATCAAATGTCGTTTTCCATTTACTTCATCATAATTAAATGGACTTTTAATAAATAAATAAATGATTTTTTAATAAGTGTTTTAAATTCTCTAATTAAAAGTAAAAGTTCAAACATGATAATATATTTAATTTTAAAAATAAATTAAATAAATAAAAGTGAAAATTCTCGGATATTATTTTAAATAATATTGATTATAAAAAAATATAATTTTATTAAAATATTTAATTTTTTATTTAAAGTTATTTTTATATTAATTTGTTTATTGTTGTCTAACTGTTCCTGATATTCGTTACAAAAATTGATAAATAAATAATGAAATAATAAAATAGAGTCATCAGTTCGAAATTTGAACTCAACGGTCTAAATTTTGTTTTTAAGCTATTTCCCTCTTTCTCCTATTCCAAACCCAACTACTATTTTTGTACTATTGAAATAAAAACAAATTTTACTGTCTTTGAAAATTTAAATTATTGTATAATTGAAAACAAGTTATATTTTTCCATTTCTAAAAAAAAAAATTATTTTTCAGATCAAAATTATAATTTTTATATTGAAAATTTTTTAATAATAAGTGTAAAATTGATGAGAAATTTATTAATTAAAATATTATAAAATTTACACTAATTTGTCATAATGAAAATTATCCAAACTACGAAAAAAGAAAATGAAATTAAACTTTTAATGATTCATGTATTAAGTAGTGTGAGTTTTTTTAAAAAATAATGCATATTTTTTATTTAAATGACTTGATATTAAAAAAAAGTTTTGGGAATCAATAGACAAATTAAATATTGTATCCAAAAATATTTTTTGCTCGATAATATATATAATAGTTTAATAATTAATATGTGATTAAATTTTGGAATTTTTGGAATTGTTGAAGATATGCATTACAATTCATAACTTTATAGTAAAAGTACTAAAGTATAGAATTGTTAAGAAATCTATATACCAAATTACTAGCTTAAAAAAAGTAAGAAATAATGTATTTTTTTATTCCTTTTTTTTATCTATTTATTTTAAATAAAATTTTAATATTAAATTTAGTTTTATTTATTTATATTTATATTTATTTTATTTATATATCTTTTATTTATAGAAGTTGAATTTTTTTTATAGATATTTGTTTGTTTCTTCAATATGGAGAAAAGTTCAACGATAATAAAAAATTTAATGTAAATTTTGAGTGAAGTGTATTTTTTGCTGTTGTGCTAATTATAACTGCTGGATTAAATATTATTATTCTGATAATTTAGTTAATGAAATTTAAAGATAAAATTAATTTTATATTTATCTTGATTATAATTTTTTCAATTATTTTTTTTGAAATGTACTTTTTTTTTATGAATGAAAGATTTATTTTTTATAAAAAAAAAATTACTAGCTTAATTTCACAACATATTGGTGTGTGTATATATTATAGAAGCTGAAACTATAAGCTTGTGGTTCTTCTTGGATTGAGCCATTAAGGATGATTGAGTGTAGGGCTAGGGTGAAATTTTAAGGGGTAAATACAATTTTAGGAAAAATATAAATTTAAACAAACGAGGATGTAAGTAATTTTTATTTTTAAGGTATCATATTTATATTAAATATATGTATAAAAATATGCATGAAAAATATAGATAAAAAATAAAATATTTTAAAAATTTTGAGGTCATTTATACATTTTAAAAAATATATATAAAAATATGAAAAAAAAATAATTTTTTAAGAATTTGGGGGGATGCACCCCATATTACAAAGCAGTTCAGCCACAAAAGTAGAGTTATGGTAGACTTGATCCTCATGTGGTTATTGATTTATTGCATAATGTTGAAGCATTTACTTGAGTTGAACTTGTATGAAAATTAAAAATTATTGAGTTCAAGTTTAATATTGTATCTATTCAACTCAACTTTAATTATTTTAGATCTACTAATTTGTGTCTTTTTTGTTATAGATTTCTTATTGTTTATTTTATTTTTAGTTCTCCTTTTTAGGTTTCTTATTTTTTTTTAATGAGATTTAGTAATTATTTTGTATAGAAGTTTTTTGTTTTTCTTTTATAGAATTTTTTTTGTTCTCTTAGACTATTTACAGTCTACAAATTTATTTTTTTTGTTTTAAATTCATATTAATATTTAAATAATTGAACTTATTTAAAGAAAAAATCAATTTACAGTTTAATCATCACTAAGTAAAATATACTTTCTATCGAGCTGTGAATGCTAGTTCAAATGCTTTATTAATACGATTAAAAAATATTGAAAAATTTCAAATTATTTTATTTTTTAATTCTTGATATTTATTTTTATATTTGTAAATTCAAATCAAAATATACTGTTTTTAATATATAAATAAAAATTTATTATATTCCCTAAAAAAAAATTTATACAAACTAATTTGGCATAGGGACATATAATTAATATATTTATGCAATTATGCACGCTAAGAAGAATAGACATGTCACTATTAAAAAATAAAATTTGAATTTTAAATAGTAATTAAATCATTTTTTATACATCTTCTTCTCCATCAACCACCTTTTAGATAAAATGGTTGGGTTTTGATAGTGATTTATGTTTAAAGATAATAAATATATTTATATAAAATATTGGAAAGTTACTAGAAATTTATTAATCAATTTATATATAATAATTATTTCCAAGTAAATAATTGAATCCACGTTGAGATACAATGACGCTTGATTTCACAAGGTCAACTTGAAAATTGGTAATTAAATAAAGCTCCACAACAAGTTTTATGACAACATTTGATTTTTAATCTTCTATTATTATTTTGTGAGTGATTTGTCAAAAGAAAATTAATTTATCAATAAAATCAAAAAATTAATTTTAAGAGGGTTAAAAATGTTTTTTATATAAAATATTATGTTTCGATGGACCAATTTTTTTATTTTTTTTTATGTAAGAGTTAAATTTGAGCGAGTCAAATATTTTTTTTTTATATAAGTTAATGAGAGTTTTTTAATTGAAGTGATTTAGATTTATATATAAATATATTTAAGGACTAATTAAAACTAAAAATTGTTAATGAATCTTATTAAAAAATCTATCATAAAATTTCTTGAAACTTACTCATGTTAAAAGGAGGGGGAGCAAAGGGGGAGGTGACTGGGACCTCACAAAAAAAATTGAGTAGGTCTCAAGTTACTTTCCATTATAGTCCCCCAATATTTCATGAGCACTCTCTATACTTCTACTCTGCCAAAACTTTGGTTAGGTCACCTTCCATTACCCAACCAAATGACTTTTATGTTTGTTGCTTTTTTTTTTTTCCTAGGTATGCTTTTGATTTATAGGGACCCATCTAATTAAATAATAAATGATAATCTCAATTAATTTTTTAAATTAAAATTATTTATTTGAATTGATTAAAGAGCTAGTAATGCCTAGCAATCGATTAGTTGAAATATGCTTTGCAATGTAATTATTAAATTAAAATTTTATTATCAAATTGAAATTTTTTTAACATGAGGGTTTGTAAAAAAAAAAATTTTATTGAAAATAAATATTAATTTATTATTTATAAAAATTCAATTAAAATATTTCAAAATTTCATTTTGATTTATTATCAAACACTAAAAAATCTGATTGACTTTCTTATAAAACTTGAATATAAGGCTTTTAATTGAGTTGTCAAACATTCATTATTTACTTTCTAGTTGAATATGGCATAAGCTTAAGCCAACTGGAAGATTAAAGAGTATGCCTTGTTGATTATGTTGATTTCTATGCATGTTGGATATGATTTTTTTTTTGTGAGATTTAAAATAATTCCTATTTAATTATTAAAAAACTTATTCAATATTATATTGAGCTATATATTTTGTACCTCTACAATAATAATAAGAATAAAATAATAATCAAGCAGGGCTTGTTTAATCTTGATTGATTTTACAGCTTCAAAAGGTGACAAGTGAAATGATTTTAGTCATATAGAGTACACTTACCTAAGCTATGATTTTGTCTTTTAGATTTTGCCACCTAATTTCATCAAATATTTTGGAGATTGATTGGAGTTGTAGGTCCCACACACACATGCATAGGATACCATTAGATTTTAAGATTTTGAGTTGTGTATGGTAAGTTTATAATGAGATTAATTTGTGGTTGTCCATAAACGAGGTGTAGTCAAACAGTTAAAATCTTGAGACAAGTGCTTTACTTATTTGGTCATATATTGCTATTAATTTTTAGCTTAAATTCTTTCAAAAATTTCGCGTCATTAGATTGTTTTTATTAATATTAAAAAAAGATAATTTTTTTTATAAAATATTATATTTATTTTTAACAAGTTACACACTTAATTATTAAAGAAAAAACTCCAATATGAAATTTCTTTCAAAAAATCTAAGCCTCTTATCATTCAAATTGGATGATTTATTATTTTAGCTTAAGACTATGAACTAATTCATTTTATCTTGGTTTAAGCTTGTATTTCGAGGATAATTTTTAATTTTTTTAAGAAATTCATCTAGAATTTTCATTAAGTAATCAAACTAGGTATATCGGCAAAAAAAAAAAAAAATGTTAAGAGCTAAATACAAAATGTTGAATGAGCATATATATTTAAGTTTTTTAATATTAATAGTTAGCTTTTGAAGTTAGCACTCTTATAACTATATAAACTCTCAACATTTATAATATGGTATCAGAGTTTAATCGATCCATATATATAAAAAAATAATTTATACTCCATATTTTATAATAATTCAGGCTGAAATTCAATTTCTCTTTTAATGTTCGATGTATTCCGGAATCAATTCACCCCGTGATGAGTTTCTTTTAAATTTTCTTCGCTCGAATTGGACTTTCAATTTCATTTGATGATGAGCTTCTTTCAATTATTTCTTTGCCCAGTGATGAGCTTTCAGAATTGTTTTGCCTCGTAGTGGGTTTCTTTCAATTATATTTCGTCCGATAATGGGCTTTTAGATTTATTTTTTTGCCTGATGATGGGTATTTAAATTCAATGATGGGCATTTAAATTTATCTTTTTACTTATGTTATTCAATTCAATCAACTCAGTTTTTATCATAAATTTATAAGTGTCAACGAAATTAAATATCATCTTCACGCAGTTGTTACTTGAGGGGAAGTGTTAAGATAATAAATATTAACTAAATAGAAAATATTGAATGAGTATATATTACTAATTATTTTCAGCTTAATTTATTTTAAGAGTTTCACGTAATTAGATCGCTTTTATAAAAGTCGCGATATAAGTAATTAATAATAAAAGAGATAATATTTTTTATAAGATATAAAATCTATTTTTAACAAGTCACACATTTAATTATTATGGAAAAAATTCAAACCTTAAATTTCTCCCAAAGAATCTAAGTCTCTTAACAATCAAATTGGATGATTTATTTTTTTTAGCTTAAGACTATGAATTAATTCATTTTATCTTGGTTTGAGCTTGTATTTCAAGGATAATTTTTATTTTTTTGAGAAATTCATCTAGGATTTCCATTAAGTAATCAAACTAAGTATATTGGCAAAAAAAACTATCTGTTAAAATAATAAATATTTTACATGAATTAAATAAAAAATATTGAATATGTATATATATAATTGAACTTTTTAATCTTAATAGTTAACTTTTGAGATTAATACTCTCATAATTATATAAGTTTTCAACATTTATAATATGGTATCAAAGTCTAATTGATTCATACATGTGAAAAAATAATTTATATTTCATATTCTATCATAATTCAGACTGAAATTTTAATTTTTTTTTTCAATTTTCGATATATTCCGGATTTAATTTCACCCCGTGATGAGTTTATTTTAAATTTTCTTCGCCTAAGTTAGGTTTTCAATTTCACTCGGTGATGAGCTTCTTTCACTTGTTTGTTTGCCCAATGATGGACTTTCAGATTTGTTTCGCCTTGTAGTGGGTTTTTAGTTATATTTTGCCCGGTGATATACTTTCAAATTTATTTTTTCGCTTATATTGGGCTTTTAATTTCGCTCGATAATGGACATTCAAATTCGTCTCTTTGCTTGTATTGGGCTCTAAATTCAATTCAATCAATCCAGTTCTCATCATAAATTTGTTAGTGTCAATTAGATCAAATATCATCTTGACTCAGTTGTCACTTGAGTGGGAATGTTAAGATAATAAATATCTTATATTGACTAAATATAAAATATTGAATGAACATATATATAATTGGATTTTTAAATCTCAATAACTAATTTTTGAAATTAACACTCTCATAATTATATAAGCTCTCAACATTTATAATAATCTCCTCTACCCAAATTGTTTCATAATGAGATAGAATTATATTACTATATTAAAAACAATTTGTAAGGTTAATCTATCTAATGAGTTTTTTATGCTTTGATTTTTCTTTGATTTTGTTTATTTTTTTTACTTTTATAATTTGTTTCACGTGTTCATAGGATTTATAGAGAATTCTTATGCAAATTCAAGTAAAAAGGAAATTTGAAATTTTATCCGAATAAAGTTATAGTAAGAACGTTACACGGTCGAGCAAGGCAAGAATTGCACGACCATACACATATTTTTGGAACTGCGTGAATAAATTTTTGACGCTAAATGAAAGAAGGGAAGTGTAAAGCCTTGCAAGAAGACTTGTGCACGGCTGTGCAGTATATAACGGGCTTGCGAAGTTATTTTCTTTCCTCAAAATGTTTCATATTTTTTACTTCACTTCAAGGATTTTTTTTATTTGAAATTTACTAGGGTTTTAAGGAATTCTAAACCTCCTTAACCTAACTTTGTGATGTCTATATGTAAATGAATTTTCTATTATTCTTTTTTTAAAAAAGACAAAACTTGAATTTAAATTTTTTGTCTAATTAAGAGATGTAGTTAGTACTAGCACTGCTTATGTTGTCTTATTTTCTTTTTAATTGTTCTTAAATTTATTTAAATTTAAATTTTATTGGATGAAGATATGAAAACCATTATATATTGGCCTAATCATTTAATATATATTTATTTTTTATTATTTTTAAAAAATATTATCAATTTAGTCCGTATTATATTATTAGTTGTAATTACATATTATAGTTTTTGGACATATGGAGTCGATTACTTAACATTCAAATAAAAAATATTGCAATGAAAGTCATATTAACAGAAGAAAAACTCCTAAAAGTAATTAAAATTTATTGAATATAACTGCAATCAATGTAAAAAATATATAGAATAAATTTAATAATATTTTAAAAATTAGACCAAATAAAAAAAATAAATTGAGGATATTTAATTAACATTATTAAGCTTCATACACTTATGATAGCATTGACTTCAACATTTAATACTTAAAATTTCTATAGAGAAATTTCATTGCTAATTTTCTATAGTCTATAAAATTAATTGCATAATTAGAAGAATGTAATGAAAATAAATCAAAATGAAATAAAAAAAAAACTTAGTAACATTATAAATTAAAATTTTATTTTAATATATTTTATCTAGTAAATTTGATATGTTTTCAAAAGCTAAGATTCCTTAATCCCATAGTACAAAACATCAAATTAAGATATATAATTAATCCAATGTATTAGCTCTTACATGTGATTGACAGATCCAAAATAATTAGTCACCTAGATCTGGACTCTAATTAGATCTTGGACCATACAAAAAGAACATGCAATTGATCAATAAAAAAAAGAAGAAAAAAAAAATCCCATCTTTGGCAAAATTGATTGGTTTTATTAGAAGAAAATAAAGAACAAAAGTGTATAATTAAATTTAGTAATAGTAAGAAAAAAAACCCTAATCAGCTACATTGAATTTAGCCCTAAATCTAAAAACCAGACAAAGTTTGCATAATTTGGGAGAAAATGTACATCAATGTCTCAACCTTTTGTAACATATAGTTATGTGCTTCCAAATCATACATCATGTTATTTATTATAATTTTTGTGAAATAATTAATAATGTTTATGGACAATAAAATTAGAAATATGGATCCACATGCTTCCTTTTCTTTTATTTTGTGTACCTTTTGTTTGTGTTGTGACCAAATTTTTATGGCTACGGAATAGGGACTTCTTGTTAAATGGGATTATTGGGAGAAGTTCAGAAAACATAAAATTATGTGCTAACATACTTTCCTTTATGGTATAGTACCCAAATGATTGAAGGGGAATTTTTTGTCTCACTTTTTTTTTTTTCTATCTTTAATTTTCAATTGAAGGTTATTAGTGTTTGAATTAGCTATTTTAATTATTTTTTACTAGTTATTCAAATCCTTTTCTCATATTTCTAGCAGATGACAAAAAATTTATGATCATATTTGAATTGACAAAATATCAAATTTTTGGAATTTATGAGGTTACTTATTTAATTTCTTATCACATAATAAATTGGATTATATTATATTAGATTTATGCCTATTTCTAATTTCTAATTTAAAATTAATTTAACTAATTAGAATTAAATAATTTAAATAAAATAAATAGATGAAATAAAAAATTTAAAAGTTCTGTTTGTTTTAGCTGTTCGTAATAAACAACTGGTGGCTGATAGCTGCTAGCTGATGGCTGTTACTTAATAACTGATTGTTTTAAGTGTTTGATAAAATTATTATTAGTTGTTAACTTTTAATATGTTTAATGACAATAAAAGATAAATATTAATATTTATTTTACATTTAAATATTATTTTTAAAGGATAATCTAGTCTTTTTTATTTCAAAAAGCTGTAATTTTTTTAAAAAACTCCAAATTAGAGTTTTTATAAATAATTACTTTTTGATTATCTAACAGTTAACAGCTATCATAAACTAAACGTTATGATACAACTGTTAGGAATAAAAAAGCTAACAGCTGTATTAAAATTTTTTACCAAACACCCATAAAATAATAATTCCCAAAACACACCTTAACACTAAAAAATTTTAAATTTTCTTAAAAATATCTAGAATTGGAATTCTGAGTAGAGTTGGAGTAATTTATGGAAAAGAGAATACTAATATATATATATATATAAAATAATGTTTTTTTGTTCAAGCTCAGCCAACTTTATAGAATCAAAGTTTTTGATAACAATGAATAAGTAACGAAAGGAGGAGTTGTCCATAACATTGGACTAGGATGCAACTGGGCAGCCCTGGCAATGACATAAGCCATTTTGTTTGCATTACGGCCTCCAAATTGAAGCTTCCAACAGCTGATGAAGCAAAACTCGACAATCATCCACTAAACCTTCAAACTCTGATATGTCATCTTCCCTTCCCAAAACTGCATCAACCACAACCTTCGCATCTAGCTTAATAATCACCTTATGTGTAACAACTTGACTTGAAATTAATTCTAAATAATTTATTCTTTTTATGGCTTAATTTCAACTTAAATTAATTAACCCAAATTATATATATATAATAAACCATTTTGATTCATTTGATGTTATTAATTGTTGGAATTGATAACTCTACTTGAATGTTGACATTGTGAGCTTGCTATTGTTAATTTGGACTTTGGAAATAATGCACCCAAATGCTACCAAAAAGCAATCAAACTTATGCACACTAAATGCTTGATAAAAGTCCCAATAGAATTTGCATATTTATATATATGGCTTGCTTACCTTGGCATGCCATTGTCGCCAACGACATTGGCTAGCAAATGGCATTGGTGACAATGGTAGTTGTTAAACTTCTTTGTATCTTATTCCATTATTGGTTAATGAGTTCATTGTTAAACCTATTATTGCTAACATACTGATAAACAGTTAATTTGTTATAGCTATTGATTATAGACTGATATTGATTTATATTGTATATTTATTAATACTCGATCATGGAAATAGATTCATTGATGATTTATACTATGTTTGATATTTTATACGTGTGAATTTGATAGAACTATTATACTGATGGGGTAATAGGAGGAAAACCATCAACTCTATGTACAGTGGCCTACTAGACAAGGCTAATTGTCCAGGACCCTAGCTGAGAAGGGACTTGTTTTGGCCATAAGGTCTGGCCCACCTTATGTTTACAGAGGATATTCAACTACAGCTACAAAGCCCTTATATCTGTCTCTTACACACATAGACCCACAATTGGCCCTTGTTAATATCTAACCCTATTTATTGCTATCATATTGATATTATTTATTTGATTTCACTTGAATTATTTCTTCTTTGAGCATGGGTGTGCATAAACTTGACCCTTAATTATTAATCCTGATCTTTTATTACATGTACCCATTTCTGCAGGTAATTTGGTATATAATGAGTTCACTGAGTATTATGTACTCACCCAATTTGTAGTTTAACATTTTCAAATCCTGAGCAGTAGTGCGGTTTCAATTTCTTCTTCGAGAAACTACTGTTAGTTTTTGCCTATGCAAATATATGTTACCTATGTATTTTGGTTTTAATATAGTGTGCTTCATGGTTTGTATCAATATATGGTCTATAGATATTTATGGTAATGAAAAAAAAAATTAAATGCTATTTTGGTCTATTAATATAAATATTTAAATTTGATTGAGTTGGACTTAAAAATAAAACAATATAGTTGATATGATATTGTGATTTGAGATTGTGAATATGAATGTATATTGAGTATGATTTTTTTGCAGGATAGTATTTTGATATTATAGAGGGTTCTACGGGTGTTGGTCATCACTGACTGTACCCACATCCTAGGACTGTCACGTCCGTTTTTCGGGTCGTGACACTATCCTAATGGTAGTGGATCGCCTTACAAAATATATCCATTTCCTTAGCATTACTCACCCATTCACTGCTGTTAGTATAGCTCATATATTTCTAGCTCGTGTGTATAAATTACATGGGTTGCCCCAGTCTAAAGTTTCAGACAGAGATAAGATTTTCACTAGCCTCTTTTGGAGGGAGTTATTCATGAGTTTGGGAGTGGAGCTGTACCATAGTATAACTTATCATCCCCAATTTAATGGCCAAACAAAAAGGGTGAATAGGTGTTTGGAGTCCTATCTCAGATGTATGTCCTTCTAAAAGCCAACAGCTTGGTACAAGTGGCTAGCATTGGTAGAATGGTGGTATAATACTACATTTCACAATAACTTAGGCACGAGTCCTTTTCAAGTTCTTTATGGGTATGTTCCAACTCACTTTCATACTGTCATAGACCATGTTTCACCTGTTAAGAGTGTTGTAAAATTAGTTCAAGAAAGGCAACACCTCACTTAATTACTCAGGAGTAATTTGATAGCAGCTTAGCATCGCATGAAACAAAATGCAGACAAGCACAAGGTGGACAGAGAGTTTAGTGTGGGAGATTTAGTCTATTTGAAGCTCCAACCTTATAAGCAGAATTTTATGGGCCATTTCCAGTCTTGGAGAAAGTGGGATCAGTTGCCTATAGATAACAACTTCCTTCCTCTACCAATATTCACCATGTCTTTTATATTAGCCTTCTTAAGAAGAGTCTGGGGACTTCTCAATCTGTTAATCCTGTCTTGCCCATTGTATCTAAAAAAGGGAGCTGTTGGTTGAACCTTTGGCCATATTGTAGCAGAGGAATGTTATCAGGCAGAATGAGGCAATCACTCAAGTCTTTGTGTAATGACTTAACCTTTCTCATGAAGAATCTACCTGGGAAGACCTTTCCTTAATGTAGTCTCAGTTTGGGGAGGGTAATGTTATGAACGATTAGGATTGAGAGGGGTAGTTATATGTAAATAAGCTAGCAATAAAAGATAATTACTAATTTTATTAAGAAGGTTAGCAACAATTATGCCAGACTGTAATTCAAGCTGTAGTAGTTTCAATATATTAGGACTACTGTAACAAATTGATCAATCATCACTATAATCAAAGAATTTGTTATTCTCTTCCTTATTTCTCTCTTCCTCTCTTATCTTTCTTGATCCTTCTTTTCTATCTTCTTCTTCTTCTTCTTCTTCCCTCATTTCTTCTCTATCTCTATTTTTCATTTTACTCTGTCTCATATTCTAATTGTTACTGATTAGTTATGGAATTGGGCCATAATACATCTATCCAACCTTGACACTTTCATTCAAAGAAAGATATTGTAATAAATTATAAAATCAAAGATCAAACTCTATTTGCATTAGAATATCCCACTGACGAACTCTAGGAATCATCAAGTCAGCAACATAAGATTTTCTAAGCTCAAAATATCCTTTGCTAAAAGTATTTAGCTTTGAAGAGCCTACAAGAGCATCAGTTTCAGAAATAAACTTCCAACCATTCTTTGCAGGCATTACTAAGCTGAAACAATGAAGCTATCTAAACCCCATCCCACCAAATTCTTTCCTAACAACTAATCTATCCCAACACATCCACTGAATTCCCTTTGAGCCGTTAAATTTCGAGCCCCACAAGAAAGAATTCATCATTCTTTGCGATTCCTCACAAAGAGAAACTGGAATAAAAAAAGATGTCACTCAATAACTATGCAAAGCATGAGTCACCGATTTAAGCAATACTTCTTTTCCAACCCGAGATTAGAACTTTTTATGTCATCCTTGAAGGCATTTCTGCCACTTATCTTTCATAAAAGCAAAGATACCCCTTTTATTCTTTCTAATAGGCGATGGAAGATGAAGATACCTCCTATTATCAATAAAAACCGAGACACCAAGCAATGATGAAATAACATTTCTAGAATTTGGAGACATAATAGGATTAAAAAGAATAACATATTTCTAAAAATTATATTGTCCATATGCTTCCCCATAAGTTTCTAACAAATTCTTCATATAAGTACTTTCAGCAATTGATGCTTTGAAGAAGAAAATGCTATGTATGCAAAAAAAAGACTAGATATTAGAGGTGTCTCTCTACTAATTTTACATCCATGAATAGTATTTTGCAATTTTACTTTGTGCAATAAAGATGACAATCTCTCATCACAAAGAATAAATAGATAAGGATTTTCTTAACGAAACACTCTCTTTGAAATAATAGGGCCTATTTCATAATCATTTAACAAGACTGAGTAAGAAACAGATGAAACATCAAACATGATAAGTCTTATCCATTTTACGTCCAAACCAAATTTTAGAATAATGCTCTCTAAAAAAATTTATAATTAATTTTATCATAAATTTTGCTAATGCTTATTTTTATTATGAAAAATATCTTACACAATAAATAATATGATAATTGAAAACTCAAAATTAATGTGATTCAATGTAAGTTTATTGAACAAAATAAATTCACTGATAAATCAACAAATATTATTAATTAATTAAATAATTATAAAATAATTTCTCATAATTTTATATAAAAATACTGTATCCATACACTTTATATTACGCAACACTATCTTCACTTAATATTATATTATAATCTCTATTATAATTAACGTTACTCCAATTATATGACCAAAACTTCATATATATATATATATATATATATATATTTATATATTTTCAATCTAAACTCAAATTCAACTTAAATATTATTTTATTTATTTTAATTCAAATTTTATTTAAATATTAATTTAAATATATTTTATTATTAATTAAATTTCATTATTAAATAATTTTTTTTAACTAAAAATTTGAGATAAAATCATAACAATTTTCATTGCAACAAACCCATCATTACACTTTTCTCATTTTCTTCATATAATGTAATAACTCGAATGCCACCAAAATATTGTCATTAATTAAAGGCAAATTGAAATAAAATAATGTTAAATAATAATAATAATATTATTGTTACTATTATTTTTTTTAAATATCTCTATTTAAATATTACATTTTTATTTAAAAAATAATTAATAATAGTATTTTGTAATTTGTAATTACAAAAAACATTAATTTTAGAGTATTGAATTATTTAGAGAATTATCTAATCCACAAAAAATAATTGATTTGGTAAAGTTCCACTGACAGGACATGATTTTAGAATATTAGAAAATTCGTTCATTAATAAAAAGTAAATTCTACTTCAAATATAATGTTCAATTGTTCTTTTGGAAGTTGTTATATGGCCACATAAGATTTTTCTTTTCCTGTACTAATACAACATGCTAAGTGACCTCAAAAGGAGCGCTTTGAAGATCAATTTTCTTTTATAAAAAAAAAAGCAAAAAATTATTCATTTCATGTCAATAAATAATTTCAGGAAAAAAATTAACAATATTTTTATATTCAACCGATCTCAAATTTGAATTTTAAATCAAATTTATTAAAAAATTCCTACCTTATAATATAAAATTTAAAATTTCATAGTGGTTGGGAAGAAAGAAAGTACTAGAAAATCATGGAAAACACAAAGAAAAACAAGATGAATACAAATAATGAAGCAATTAGTAATGGGATACATTTTAGAACAGAACAGGATAATACGGGGTGTGTGTGTGTATGGAAGACATGTTTCGTTGTTGTATGAGAAAGGGTGTTAATATGTCGGATAATATATATATATATATATATAATTTTCTTGTTTGTGGAGATTCTTGGAACTTGTCTTCCACTACTTTTGCTTCTTTGTAATAATACCTTTTGACTTGATTCCCTCTACCATCATCTTCTTCACTAATTTCTTAATAATAATTTTTAATCTAACTAATGTTTGTTGGCCCTGAAATTGGGTAATGGAAATTATTAATATTATTTAAATAATGTACATGTATAATTCTAGAGAACAACTCAACTAGTACACTTGAAAAATGATTGAAGAAAGCTTTAAAAAAAAAATAATTCGAATCTAGGACACACACAATACCTTATTCACTAAATAAATAAGTCTGAATTTTTCTTTATTCATAAATATTTTAGTTTTTTGTGTCATAGTTTGCTTTTTAATTAATTAGAATCTAAAAAAATAAATTTAATATTATGCGTAAAAATTGATTCATAAATATAAAATGAACAATAATAATAATAAATAATTTATCATATATTAATATTTTAATTTAATAATAAAATAAGATCATTTTAGTTTGATGAATAATTTAATTTTTATTTATATTAATTCTTTAAAGGCGTAAAAACAATAAAAGAAAAGTGTCTATTGACTAAATAAATGTAATTCTTGACTTTTTGTTTTTTACCCAATGTGAATGTTTATTAGTATTAATTATTGAAGGGACTATAAACCCCACAAAGTATAGAATACGTGGAACTATTAGGTCTGTGAGTCCTAATTATAAATGAAGCATTTAAGCCTTTCACGGGCTTGGCAGACTTTCGCACACAGATAAATTTATTCAAGACCCTCGTGCAATTCAAAGCCCTAAGTCCCCACCAAAATTGCTTCCTGTTTCTATTCTGGGATTTGACTGTTTAGAAGCTAACATTTAATATCTCATGTAAAAACTCATGACCCAAACTTGAACCTTGTCCTAAAGATATTGGGCAACTTATCACATGGGAACTAACCCATTTCAACTGTAGTGTAAACCCTAGTTGCATCCAGTTCATAATATGGCCCTACTTGTATTACATATGATATGATCAATTGATTATTACGAGAACTTTTTTAATATATTTCAGTCACTTTGATTTTAAGCTAGGAAAACATTATAGATCCTCTTAGTTGGATCAGCTAGGCTCGAATAGAGTGAAAAATGAAATTAAAAAATTAATTTTAAATGGGTCAAGAAATTTTTTGTGTAAAAATTAAGTTTGAATAGATAAAAAAAAAAGTATATATAAAAAATAAAATTTAAATGAATTAAGTGAAATTTTTTCTATAAATTTGTAAAACTAAAAATTTATTTTTACTGGGGTGGCTCAGGTCCATACACACTCCTCTCTCCGTCCCTAACCATGATTTAAGACTTGCACTAATTAGAATAGGCCTAAATTCAAAATCTGAGTA
This sequence comes from Aleurites moluccanus, assembly GCA_948193065.1. Classification (NCBI taxonomy): domain Eukaryota; kingdom Viridiplantae; phylum Streptophyta; class Magnoliopsida; order Malpighiales; family Euphorbiaceae; genus Aleurites; species Aleurites moluccanus. The sequence continues at coordinate 27,398 of CANXYC011430970.1, forward strand.
TTTATCTCATAATATAATATCTCAAAGGCTTCATTGCCTTGCTTCCTTCTTTTTTATGTGCAACAACGCACATGTTTAAGCTCAAAATAAACTGAGGTAGAACGATCTATCAAAGTTGATTCAAAATCTGTTAAGAGAATAGAAACACCTCGGCATTATGTCACATTAATATTACATGATAATGTACAATTGTACACTTCAAAATGTAGCTTGAAAAACTATTTACGAGCAAATGCATGTTGATCTTGACTATCAATAACTTTATACACATATTATGCACATTACAGTAATATATGCAAAAGAATTATGCAACCAACTAGCTGTGCTTAGACCGTGCCAAACAGAAACATGGACGTGGAGAAAGTTGCACTGGAGAGCTGTTATGTTAATCACTCTGCCTCCAAAGATATCTGTGTGGACACATTCAAACCAAAAAAAAATGATGGTTAGAAAAGCTGCTGAAGAATATGTATTCAACGCAAAAACTTAAGGTCTTATTCCTTCAACTCATGTCTCTATAGTTAACTGAAGACCAAATTGTATCTGGGCTTCTCACTTGAAAAGGGACACATGTTTACAATACAGGCAAATGCCAATTAATGTAAATGAATTTGATTTTTCGTAAATTTTATATCACCCATGTTTGGTATATGTATTTGAAATAGAGTACATTTATAAATAATAGAATTTGATTTAATTATTATTGAATTCATAAACGTGAAATTAATATTTCCTTCATACAAAATTTGAAAACATGAAATTCTAAATGCATTCCATGAGAGTTTATTTGAATAGGTTTATATTTGAAATGACCGTGTATTTGAATTTGCATTTCAAGAAAAGATTCATAAAAGAGCAACATGATCCCAAAAACCAAATACCACCCAAAATGGATCTAAAATTTTGTGAAATTCATTTAATACCAAACAGGGTTTAGTGTTCCATTAAGCTATAAATTTGAGAATAATTAGTATGTCAACTTCATGAAGGAACAAGGCCTTTGCTTTGTTTGAATGATAACATAGCTTTCATATCTTAAAACATTAGCATATTCTTGAATTTGAGTTTCAAGAATAGATTCATAAAAAAGCAACATGATCCCAAAATCCAAATACCACCCAAAATGGATCCTAAAATTTTGTGAAATTCATTTAAATACCAAACAGGGTTTAGCGTTCCATTAAGCTATAAATTTGAGAACAATTAGTATGCCAACTTCATGCAGGAACAAGGCCTTTGCTTTGTTTGAATGATAACATAGCCTTCGCATCTTAAAACATTAGCATATTCTTGATGCAACACACTGCAAAGATTAAATTCCATTAAATTAGCTTACCAGGAGAAGATCTTCATCAGTACCAAAGGATTTGCGTGCTTCTTCTAGGCATTTTGATGAGATCCTCTCACTTTTCCTGCATTTTTTTCCCCAAAATTCATTCTTCAACCACAAGGTAAAACATAATTTGCAAATCACAATTTGTGAGCCCACAAAAGTAGAGGAAAGTTTGATCTTCAAAAAGGAAATATCCCAAAAAGTGCAATGAAAACGAAAATTTTTGCAACCATGCTCCGAAAGTCAGTCCAGACATTTGATAAATCAAGCCAATAGTCATAAAGTTTGGCCATGATAGCAATCAGAATCAATAATGTCAAGAAACTAGGTGGATCTTATAAATGAGTCGAATTAATATAGCATTTTCTTAGGTTTCTAATAGCATGGATTAGATCATCCACAAATTTAAGTCATCATTATACTACTAGATTTTGGAGCAACTATTTATTATTCCAGCAAGGTTATAATTAGTTTGGCCCCTCATCTGGGAAAAACATATTTTATCCTTAAGTAATAGTGTTGGATAAGGATGCCTGAACATAGACATGACAAGTTGACACTTCAAAATGATGGGAAAATCGATGAATGTTTGGAAAAGTACACGTACCCACATCAAATACTTGTACACCAATCCGAGTGACAGTTTTCTGAATGATCACACCGGCAGATTGGTAAACACATTTTCAAGTATTCCAATGGGCAAGTAATTTCTATGAGTTTGAATTAGCATCATGATCTAGATAAAATGAAAAGAAGGGACATCAATGTTGATTACCCCATGAAAGTTTCCTATATATGAGGAGATCAGAGGAATGGGGAGTTTATTAGAAATGAAAAGGAAGAAAGATAATACCTAGAACTGGCAGGATCTCGAATCTCAAACTCATCTGCACCAGCATCATAGCCACATATCACAACATAGTGACCTAGTAAGATGAGAGATCTTGGCTCAACCAAATTATGCCATTGCATAAATAAAACAGAGAACAAGCCGCTGAAAGTATTATTTTCAAGAAAGTTATGGCAACAAGTGATACATAAATGAGTATTAGAAGATAAATCATTTTAACACAGTTTTCATTTCACAGTGATCTACGTGTTATGAACTCAAGCCTAACCATAAAATGTGCAGATTCAGAAAGGCATTACCAATTCAGAATAAGTGCCAAAACCATCCTAGATTGCTTTAGGAACAAAGAATTTAGTAGAAACTTATGAGGAGAGGAGCTGAAGCTAATTCAATGCACACCCTATATCATGTGATATAAAAGGTAAAAGAATTGCAAAATCATCAGCAAACCACCTCATAATGCATATGGTGTGATATGTGGATCTAAAGACTATCTATTTTATATTATAAAGAACTGATACAATCACAAATTGCAAGACCATTTCATATTTTATCACAGGGAAAGAAGAGGGAAGAAAAGATTACTGATGCTCACCAGTATAGCTTGAGTTGCTGCTAGTCAAGCCTGATAAAATAACATCATCCACCCAAGATTGACTGGCATAAATTTTTTCCAGAAACAGTTAAAATTAGGCTATTGTTGCAATGCAAGAAGTCATACATTTACAAAATAAATTAGGCCTTCAGTTTAAGCCACTAAAATTAACTAGAAAAATAGAAGAAATACCAAAAAATTGAGGATGCAATATATGAGCAAAAATGGTCAGAAAAAGGGAGGTACAGGCACTGCACTGTGATCTTTAAAAATGAAAGATCTGGTGAGAAAAATCAGAAGATACTACTACAGAAGATTTATACCTCAATTTATACTGGTCAACCAAAGCAATTGCAATAAATTTCCCTGTCAAAATCAAGAGAGAAATTTCTTTTTCATTGATTGACCTGCACTGTAAAAGGGGAAGGTTCACAATCTCAACCTGCATAAGTAACACTGAACTAAGAATACTAAACAAGTTTATTTGCGAGGATATTTGTTTTTTGATTGAAATGCCAGAAGGCCTACGGTTTTAGCAGCCAAACTGACAATACTATAAGATTAAGACTTCAAGGAATTCAAAAGAATATTACAATGAGAAGCCAAAAGAGTTAGTTCATTCAATTAATTGCATTGTTGTCAGACCCCATAGTATGGTTACCCATCATCTGTGTCAATTCTCATTTTTCTGTAAAGATGAAATTGTTGCAATGAATTTTTAAATGGAAAATCACATATTTGCTACAATGCTATGCATCATATTCGATGATGAGTGGAATATACCTCTATATCAATGCCTTCCTCTCGTGCTTTTTGAAAGAGCATGTCCACTCTCACTAGATCAGTAGGCAGTTGCTCCTGCGCAGAACTAGACCTTTGTCAGTATTATAGTGAAAAAAAAGGACTAAAAGATTATCATCAGTCAACAAATGCATTACAGCAAATTTGATAAACAATCTATACATATATGGATGAATAAAGCCTGAAAAAAAAAACAAAAACAAATTCTTATTTCTACTTTGAAGGCCATCTAGTGCTGCAAAAGTATAAGACACATCCATGTGTACATCATATAGGCAACACAAAAGAGCTGCTACATCTAAATTATGCAATTACAAGGCATTGTAACTTTTATAACAAGTATTAGGATATTTAAAACAGCAATGATATAGCAAATCTCATATAATTTCTTTAAACAAGATCGTGTCTAATCAACTTGCAATCAAATATAAGACATAATATTGCTAATGCCCCAGCAGTAAATAAAAACAGAATTAAGTGCACAAGTAGAACAGAGTATCACCTTGTAAAATGTCTCAGCAGAGTAATTCGGATTTGCTCCAATTGTTACTGTGAAGTAGGAAAATCTAACAGAAAACTTCTGCAGTAAATAGGCCAGATCAACAGTCCAAATGCTGCAATCAAGATGCCAATAATAAGATTCATGACAAACTGCTCACATCAACTCTAGGACAACATAATTGATTTATTTAGTTTATACATGAAGGCAGCACTCAATATCCATACAATATGACAAATAAATAAATCAGAGAGAACAAAAAGGGGAAGAGCTCCATCATGCAACATAACTCTACCAATTGACCAAAAAATTAATTACCGTATCAAATCAATAAGAATGACAAAGATCATCTATTTTGACGTCAGCATACCACCAATCCCGTAAACTGCATTCAGAGGTGATGGCACACCGTAGACCTGGCAAAAGTGAATTTGTACCCACGGGTGAACTCAAAAAAATGAGTATTGGGTCCGAAAAAAAATACCCAAAGAATTATGGATATTTTTGGACCTGAACTTGTGAACCCATGGGTCAGACAATCCGACCCGTGGATGCCCACAGGTGCACCTGCACCCAACTTTTTTTTTAGTTTTTAAACTTTTTAATTATAATTTTTAATACTTTTTTTGCTTAAAATTTAAAAGCCCTACTAATGATATTAGTAAAACTATTGTATTTGCATGAAAATTTTGAAACTAATGTATCAACTAAGTCTACAGTCTACTGTCAAAGCTACTACTAATTTCTTAACATTATTGTGGATTTTGTTTGTTTAAACTATTTGTCTTTTTTATTTTTTTCAAATTGGATTTTGTTTGTTTATATTATTAAGTAATTACTTTATCAACTTATTACATGGTAATATGTTTATCTTTGAGATTCTTGTATGTAAGTACTAATTGAATAATTTTATATTTTTCTATAGTCTACACCAATTTTTAATTTGTAACCTATCAAGTATGTGATTATAATATGCACAGGTGTACTCACGGGTTGAACTTTAACTCATGGATGCAGGTACAAGTTCTCTAAAAAATAATCCAAAATTTTTCAGATTCATTTAACCTGAACCTATGAACCCGTAGATTCAATGACCCGTGGACCGGGTACCTAGCCCGACCCGTTTGCCAAGTCTAGCACACCATTGGCACAAAATATAGAGTACAATACCATCTGCACCTTTGAACTTTTGAAGCATACGTGATCTAAAATTTCCAGCGAAACCTTTGACCATTTATTTGAGTATCTTGATAAAATACCTTGTTGAGACCTCAGATATAAAAATAAGAGCAATTTTCAACGCGTAAAAAACACTGTCCAAAAGCAGCCAGACAACCATAGATGGTGGTCAGTGATTTCTGACTATAACAACTTAAACTCTAAAAGAAGGTTGGAGGACACCAAATTTCCCTGTAAGACAAAAAACGATTCAGACTACACTTACCATCTGCTTTCTGTGAGGTAAAAGAAAAGGTTGAAAATGCTGGCTTATATTATTGCAATCTACAGCAAAAACCTTACAAGTACAATAAGTTCGTACCATGACGCATACAAGAAATGAAGAAAGCATTGCTTTTCTAATGCTATCTACAGGAATTACTTTATCCAAACAATGCAACAATATTGTGATAGCACATATGTGCTAATCCCCTATTTGTTGTAAAGAAACCAGGATATGAAAAAATACAAATAATAAAGATCAAGAAACAATCCTTCAACCTCAAAGCAGTATCTCCCCTAAATGATGATTATGTTATTCTTAAAGCAGCCTTAATTGCAAAAATATTCCTTCAAGTTGTTCTAAAAGAGGTCATCAAAAATCTATGAATAGCCTGCCACCCATTTCTTTTACCTCAATATATTGATGATCTAGAAAGCATAAGAAACTATCATCTTGCTTTATTAGTATTACACTACAAGTACAAAATTCATATCTAAACATAAAAAATAAGATTGTATCAAGTTGTTCCCTCATTTCTTAAAATAAATTATACTGCATCCACAGGAATATATGTGTCTGATTTAACTTAACACTACTATTACTGATCTAACTTAACACTTCTATTACTTAATTGCAGCTGAAAAGATCTCACTACCCAGTGTACATGAATAGGCTGTGAGTACCAGACACAATGTTTATGACAACAGGTCAAGTAACAAACAATTTAAGTAGAAAAAAACCTTGAGTATTCTACACAGGTAAACTATATCAAACTCAAACCCCTAAAGTTACCTCTGTCAACACAGTAAATAGAAATTCTGATTTTGGGAAGAATAACACACCTAGTTGTGCAGCATAATTCTGCCAATGCCTGAATGTTGCAATTGTTGATGCCAATAGTATTCAAAACCATTAGAACACAAGCAAGGCCACAATCCCAGGAGTGCATCTGGTTTATGTGTGGAACCTGTATGCACCAAGAAAATTTATGGATTCAAACATTTGCAGGGGAAAAAAAAAAGCTAAGGAAGAGCTTACTGAAAATACAATGTCCAAAAAGACACTTACTTCAACAAAGTGCGAACAGCACAACACAGCATCTTGGCTTTTTCTGCTACTAGATGATGGCTCGATTGGGTAACATTCTCCTGCATTTACATGATTTCCATCTGAACCATTTACTTTTTCTTCTGCTTCTTCCACATTAAAAATCTTACTTGACAGAAAATACGAAGGCCACATCAATGACGAAATTAAAATTAAATTCCAGAACACTTCTACAACTCAAGCATAGTTACTGTCTGCGTAGGAAAAATGCTCGGCCCAGATTTCTCTTTCAGTCCTCCAAAAGTGTTCCAAGAAGACAGAGATTCTAACCTGTTGCAAATTCATCCCACAATAGATAAAATTTCCAAAAGTAGCAATATAAAAAGAAAAATTCAGGCTAAGATTCCAAGTCCTCCAAGCTAAATAACAGCACTAAAATGCATATAAGGATGTGTAATAATCGCATAATTAGGATCTCAATAACTTCAATAGCTTGATTCAGCTCATAACCATGCCTTCATATAACATACAGTCAAAACACTCCAAGACAGAAAACTCTCATACTTGCATCCATTGGCAATATCCACAGTTCCATAGACTGAAATTACCACATCATAAAATGGGTTGATAAAAAAATCCAAAATTTTCATGACTACAAATCTTCAAATCAAAATTAAAGCATATAATCAAGTCTTTTTTTTTTTTATCTGGAAATAAAGCTAAACAGCTTGATATCTAAACCAAAAAATAAAAAGTCAAACAGATTGATAAAGGGGCTCCAGCTGAATATCTAATCGAACAGATCTCCCAAAAAATTGAAGACAGAGATAAATTCAAACAAATGAACAACTCCCAATTCACTCATACGTAGAAGCACGAACACTGATCTAATGTCAACTTTTTAATTGATCAAATCCAAATTCAACTTATCTAATAAAGGTTTGAAAGAGAAAACCAAACTTAAGAATCTATAAAATCACCAAACAAATTCTAAATATATCTCAACAAAATCATGAAAAAAAAGAAAAAACTAATGGTTTTCTTGTGCATATCAGAACAAAGACTAGTTCTTTGAAAATAACACGAATAAGAAAGATACCATTACGAATAAAGAAGAGAAAGAAGAGTGAAAAAGAATACCTTTGGAGGAAAAAAAAGAATGTTTGAGATTGTCAAGCTTTGTCTATTAAACAGAAAAGTAGATTCAGCTATTAACTGCTCTGATTCTGTAGTTGTTCTGTTAAAAGAAATAAATTTGTTTCTTGATTTTCTTGATTACAAGTAAAAAAGAAAAAGGAAATCAAGAAATGGAGATGATCGTGTAAAGAAAGTATTGGGTCCTGTTTTGCTGCTTGGGTTGGCTTCTAGTTAGCTGTCAAATGGCTGGTTTGCGGTGGTCACTGCTTTGTTTGGGCTCTGAACCCGGCAAAGATTTAGGCTTTTTGGATACCCAAATGCATGAACTTTGCTAGAAGTTCGGTTTGTTGGATAAATTATCGAAAAGGGTTAGTTTTTTTAGTCTGGGATTGGTTGCAAATTCGCAATGGATAGAATATTTTGAGGGGGGTTTGGATAGAAAACAAAATAAATTATGTTTTAGGTGAAAATTAATATTAAAATTAGGAGTTTTGTGATTTTTGTAATGTTTTGATAAAAAAAAGAAAATTAGATTATTTTTAATATTTAAAGTAAATTTTAAAAGTTAGAGGGCTTTATAATTAATACTCATTTTTAACAAAATTATATTATTTTAATAAAACACTATTTTTTATATTTTTATTCTAACAACCCCTTACCCTTAAATTATTGTGTTATTTGTGTCTAAATCAGTTTTAAGTTTTTACTATTTCAATCCATTTTAATCTAAACTAATTATTTATTTTTATATTATCTGAATTTGTTTAATTTTTTAACGCATTTAGTTAATAATAATTTATTTTAAATTTTATAGTATTTTAAAATTTGAATAATCCAATAAAGTAATCATTCTAAAAAAACTGTTTTAAGTTTTCTAACAATTTAAAACTAATAATATCATAAAAAGTAGGGTTACTTATGTTTTTTTTTTTTTTTTAAATCACTTAATACATTAATTTATTTTTGATCTTTTAAAAATATATTAATTCAATTCTGAGAAATATCACAATATATTATTAGATCATTTCGTCCAACTTTGTTGTTAATCATGCTTAAAATAATCAATAAGTGCAACAAAAATATAAAAATATTCTTACCTTTTATTTTTAATTAATTACATCATATTTTTACTTTAAATTTTTTTTTAGGGTTAAAAAATATATTTTTATATTTTTTGACAACTTTGAAAATAAAATAAATAAAAATATTTTTTATTTTATTTTTAAAAAATAAAAAATAATTTTTTTTAAAAAAATATTTTCACTTTTTATTTTCAAATTTGTTAAAAATATGAAATATTTTTTTTATTTGTATTAATTTAATTTCTTCTTTAATTTTTTTAAAATAAATAATTTAAAATAAAAAATAAAGAATATTTTTTAAAAAATATGTTTGTTTATTTTTTTATTTTCAAATTTGTCAAAAAATATGAAAATAAATTTTTTAACCTAAAAATAATTTTAATGCAAAAATAAAAGGTATGGTCATTTATATATTTTTACAGCTCTTATTAATCATTTTAGAATTGACTAACGGTAAAATTAGACAAAATGACGTACTAGAATAACGAAATATTCGTCAGAGGAGACTTAATATATTTTTGAAATGTCAAGGGACCTAATGTATTAAATCATTTTAAAAGAGAAAATAAAAAATAATTTTAAAAAGTATTTTTTTAGTAATTAAATAATTAATTATATAGGTAAATTTAAATAGTATTAGTAGGTAAAATATATTAAATAATATAGAATATAAATTTAAATAGTATTAGTAGGTACAATATATTAAATAATATAGAATTAAATACCTAAAAATACCATTATATAAGAGTTTTAACTTCTAAATTCTTATAACACAAAAATAAACATTGATCATTAAGTTATTAATCCATCACTTATCATTTATCATATAAGCATTGATACACTTTTGAATAAAGGGTATGCAAGGCTTTTCAATAATTTATTAAATTATATAAAAAATTTCAATAAGCAAATAATAACCAAAATTTTCTCTAATAATAAATTAAAATTTTATTTTTTCAATTATCTTCAAATCTCTAATTTTAATTAAATTATTTAAAATATTTAGATAAGGTAAAAAAGCACATCCACTAATACTTAATTTCACAATTAGATTAATAATCCAATAATCATACACTTATTTTATGATGTAAAAAATTAAAAGATTCAAATCCGCATACCTTTTTTTTTTTTTAATTTTCAATTTAGCCAATAAATAAATAAATTTATAAATAAAACTCAATACAAGGGAGTTAAATAAACTTGGGCTCACCGATCATTTAGTCATACAGAAGGTCCACTTCTTGCATAGTTTTTGGTTTGGGTAAAGGTTGGTCCATGCCATACAGTTTAGAAGGTAATGTGAGAGAGTACTTATTTTAACAAGTAGCAATGCGACACAACAAACATTAATTACAATCACACACAAAAAAAAAATGGTACAATCATAACATTTTTGTAGCCAATACATGCCAAAATTCAAATTCAAATTCAAAATCAAAAGGTTTTTGTCATTGCTATTGATATGGATTTGGAAAGTCATGCAAGTTTGAATTCGAAGTGCATATGAACATACGGGTTAGCTATTAATATTGTTATTGAGAGGTTGATATAAATTCGGCCTAAACAAAAAAAATTTCAATGTTGTTTAAGTAAAATTAAAGGATTGTACGTATGGGTAAGTTGATGTAATTTGAATATTAGTAATTAAATATTAAAAATCATCCATCAATAACATAAAATAAATCTTGAATATATAAATTAATCATGTATGTATATATATATTTATTTATTTATTTTAAACCCGTTTGAAAAGGAAATTTAATTCAAATAATCATGTGAATTAACATACAAATTAGTAATTATAATTCTATATATATACTTTTCATTAATTATTATATTTAATTAAATTTACAACATATTATTTATATGTTTAGAACGTATATATGATAATGATTTTTTTTCTTTGGATATTAGGAAGAGGGATTCGATTTTGAACATGTTGCTAAGAGTAATATTCACTTAACTTAATGTTATATGAGAAAGATATTTAATGATATTTTAATAAATTAAATATATCAAATTTATGTAAAGTGGGAGGGATAATTCTTCTTTCATTTTTTATAATTTAGTTTTTTAAGAATGAGTTATATAAATATTATTTTTGTTGTCCTATCCTTGGAAAAGGAAAGAGAGCTATTACTTGACATTTCAACATAGGAAAATGATGTTGGGTCATTTTCTCTCCACTTTCAAACAACTTACATGTTGAGAAAGTTTCAAAAATACCTCATTTTCTAACAACTATAAATGATTTATTGATCTTAAATTTTGTTATGCATATATTTGAAAATTTTTCTAAAAAATTTCAAAATTTAATACATCTATTGTATTATAAGATAAACACAAGGGTATGTATAAACTTAATTATTGATTATATATCAAGCTTTAATGACATTATTTAAAATCTTCTCCAAACTTCTCCCTATATATAGGTTTTTTTTTATCTTTGTGTAAGTATATAACCTAAAAGAGTAGAACATAAAGAAAGTGGGTAAAGTAGAGAACTTTAGCCCTTTTGGAAAGTAAGGGGAAAAATGGCAAGTGAAAGAAAGCACATTACCTACTCCTACTTTGTTTTTTTTATATGATGAAATGGAGCCCATTTCTTCTTCTTCTTCTTCTTCTTTTTTCAGATAAATTGCTAAATTAATTTATTTTATATAAATGAATTTAAAGTATAAACTCATTTATAAATGATAGAATTTAATTTAATTATATAAATTTTACAAAATTAAAATTATAATTGTGAAATAAACGTCTTCATTCGTACTAATAAATATGAAAAATATAAAATTTTGAATGATTTGAGATTTCTGAATTATTATATTTAAAATATTTCAGCCCATCAAAATCTTATATGTACATGGTTTACTAATGCTAATAAAAACATTCTTTTGAAATAGAAAAGACGTAAACAAATTAGATTTCATGGAGTTTTCAGTATTAATTTATCTTTATAACGAATTTTGTTAAGCTCTTACAAAAAACACAAGCAATTAAAATGAACCTTAATAAGCCATTTTTCGAAGTGGGCGCTTAATGAAAAATATTAATATATGAATAGTACTTTTATTTTATTTTTATATAAATTGATAACTCGAATTTAATATTATATTTAATTAACAGTGATACAAAGTTATTTAATATGAATAATTAAATTATTAATCTACGAGCGACTTTTTTTTTTTTTGTTTGACTTATCAATGAGTATATATGCAAAAACATTGCCTAGTAAAATGAAAAATAAAATAATAATATATTAATTATTTAGTTCCAAGGTTGAATTGGGGTAAATGGTATAAAATATTAAATTTTGATAATTTAAATATCATCGTTAAAGAATTTTTTTTTAATTAAAAATTACTAATCATATTCAAATTAAAATTTTACTGAAATGATAATGTGATATAACACATTACTCCAAACCTTTGATCTAATATATTATTTCGGATACACGCTATATTAATTTTGATGTTTAAATTAGAAAAATTTTAAAAGTTTAATATTTTTAATATTATTTATATTTTGAGTGAAAAAATAATTAAAAAAATTAAAAGATAAAAATATAAATAATTTTAAAAATTATTAAATTTTAATTGCAGTTACTAAAATTTAATGATTGGAATTATGTATTATGCTATGTCACCTATTTTGATGTGATTTTAGTAAAAAATATCCAAGCGATCTCTAATTACAAAAAAAACTAAACATTCACTTGCTAATTTTTTTAATGATCATATTAAAAAAAAAAATAACAAAAACTAAGTGATATTTAATCATTTACCGGTTGAATTAAAAAGGCGGGCTGTGAAGATTAAAGAGACAAAGTTTGGAAAAGTTAGTAAAAACAATACCTACAAATATAAAAAGTCAATGCTTGCGGCTAACTTTAGCTGTCTCTGACTGTTATTATATCGAAGTCTTTTTTTTTTTTTTATCAATTTTTTAAGTAGCCGTTGGTGGGTCTTTTTGCCTTTAGCATTTGTACAGAAAGAATTAATGGAGTATTTATCTCGTGATATAAAATTGTATGGAAAAAGAAAATTTGTTGAGGAGAAGCATATGAATATTTATAAAAAAAATAAAAAAGAAAATAAAAAGGGTAATATTTTATAGTGTCATTGTCAGAAATGGGATGAAATTCAGCTAAAACCCTAAAACTTTCTCAAGCAAGTTACATGAAAATTTGTGAGATTTTAATTTGGAAAATCTCACTATATATTTCGAAGTTATAACCTTCGAACCTTTACTTTATTTCCAAGGCTCTGTTTTCAGAGTTCAGACCACTGTTTTATTACTGCTCTCCCGCTTTCCTTCCCGTCTTCGTTGTTTTCTTTCCTGTGTCACTTGTGTTGTCCAGATCCGGGCTATTGCCGGTCAATTTGACAGGTGACAACCTAAAAACTTGTAAAAAATTTTATTTTTCTACCGACTTTTTAGTTAGATCAGTGTTTTTCTTCGTTTTCTTTTCTTTTTGTGATCTCCTTTTATTTTATCTTTATGCTTTTTGTTATCTTTAGATGGATTTTTTTTTTTCTTCCTAGTGTGAACCTTTTATGCTTGATGTGAAAAATGAAATCAGATCTATGATTTTGATTCGGTCTATTTAGCGATCAATAATGATCAAATAGATTTAGTATCAATCATTTTTATAACTATTCAGGTGTACTTTAAGATCACTAATTATCAATAGAGTTTATTTAAAATTTGATATCAGAGAATATTAAATCGCTTGCAACAATCGGAAACCATAACCCACATCTTTTTATTTTTTTTAACTACTCTCTTATTTTCTATTTGCCTATTATAATTGAGTAATAAGAGCCCGAATAATATCTACACATAAAAATAATCTCTCACGCTCAATGAAATGATTCAGACTCATTTAACTTTAAACTTTATAGACCATTTTAATTTGGACGAACATTAAAATAGAATATAATATATAATTAATATTATTATATAAATTATACAATATGTATGTCTAATAAATCTTAACAATCTCCCATTTGGACTACAAATATATATAACTCCTTATCAGCTCAAAATTGCTATTAATACTAAAATCATCTCTAAACAATTCAGTTTATTAATTATACTAATATGGGATTAAAGCGATCATCATTACAATTATGATAAATAGTCCCATCAACGGTCACACATATTAATATAACTAATAACATGGATCAAGTATGGATGTGTAGTATGAAAATTTCATGTAATGTGATCTTAATATGTCTATTTTCAATTGGTCCAACCTTATTCTTTAGTGAAATCAAACTAAACAAGATCCAAGTGCAAAAAATATATCAAATCTTTATACTGCAATAAAAAATTATAAATTCTCCATGAAACATATTATCAAAGCATCTACAAATACAAACTCCCACTAAACTAGTATATCATCAAGTGCTACAATACCTATATGAACAGTGTGTTCATGAAAGATCTTGGGTGGTAAATTTTTAGTAAGTGGATCCGCAACCATAGAGTTTGTCCCAATATGCTCTACAAATATCCAACCACTTTGAACTCTTTCTGTAACAACTAGGAACTTGATGTCTATGTGTTTAGAATTTGACGAGCTCTTATTGTTGTTAGAATATAGTACTTTTGACTTATTATCACAAAATAACTTTAGTAGTCTTTCAATATCATCCATAATTTGCAACCCAGTGATAAAATTACGCAACCATATCCCATAATTAGATGTCTGATAATAAACTTTAAATTCAACTGCCATCATTGAAGAAGTTATGAGTGTCTGCTTAACACTTTTCCGGAAAATAGCTCCTCCAACAAGCAATGTAAGCTATGGAATGGATGATGGAGATGACATTTACATGCGTTCCTAAACTGACATTATTATTGATCCTCACAATACTGTTCATAAAGGTCGAATTTATCAGTTGAAGCTATTCTGTGATAAAGATTATCCTGAGAAGCCACCAAGTATTCGATTTTCATTCATGGATCAACATGACTTATGTTAACCTTGAAACCGGAGTGGTGGAATCAAAGAAGTTTAGACTTCTTGCATATTGGCAGGGGAAAGCCCTTAAAATGTTTCTCCAGTATATCTTCATGGCATCATTGTAATTTTGTTGTCTTCTCTTATGAAATTTTATTGAAGGGATGTTGTTTGATTAATGGAATTTATGTGAAAAAAAAATTATAACCATAAATTTAATGAAAAATTTTGCAATAATAATTAATAGATATTTATAGTAGATATTTTTAATGGTTTGTGTTATGGTGACTTGAATTTTTTCAAGTAAATGTTACTTGAGTTTGAAACAATCAATTTTAAATTGGCTGTAACAAAACTTAAATTGATTACCTATTAAACCGGTAAATATAACCAAACCAATAAATTAATAAATGAAAAAAAAAAAAAAGTTAAAGATTAAAAACACAAAAAGTGTAGGCCATGTGCCAGCTTCAAAAGGCACAATTCAAATATTAAAATGGACACAATTTATATTGCATGTCCGTGCAATTTATCTTATACGGCTGTTCAAAATATTTTATAAAAAATATAAAATAATACACTACATATTATAAAATTTTGTAAAAAAATTCAAAATTTTTTTATAAAGATTAGTGATATTTTATAAATCCTCTATAAAAAAATATAAAAGTTCATAAAAATATATTTTTTATAAAATTTTTCGTTTACAAAATTTAAAATATTATAAATACTTATATTAAAAAATCATATTATGTAAATGACTTGATTTAAAAAATAATAACAATACAAGTCTCAATATTATATGATTAACTAAAGATTATATATATATATATATATATATATATATATA